>CM062288.1:44649837-44922337 GCA_031216915.1 Pictodentalium vernedei
ACTCACACGTGAAGCTCTACTCTTGAGTTCTTACCATAAAGCTACTGACGTGCTTCATAACATTTCATCATCATCGATTAAGTGTGTTTGGGGGGGGGGGGGGGATACCGACATCCTCTCTTCCCGGTACATAGAGATTATTACCATTATGTGGATGTACAAAATATGTATCCGAGTCGAGCTCCGGGTTCTAAGGGCAGATCACGACGAGTCGAAGACGAGTCGTGATCTACCCATAGAACCCGGAGCGAGACTCGGATACATATTTTGTACATCCAGATTATGGTAATAATCATTTTATCTTACAATATATTGGGGATAAGTCAAGAATGTAGACGAATATATAACGAACTAGTTATTCGTACGGATGAACAAAAAGAAAAAAAATGGAACTCACGCGAAAGGAACGTGCTTGTATCCGACCCCCTGATACAAACATCTGTATCAGGGGGTCGGATACACGACAGTTGCGGAGTTAATACAGACAAAATACATGTTGATTGTAAGATAAAACTGATGAACAGAGGCAGCGGATGCTGGAGGGGGCAGTAGACATGGATTCATCCACCTTTTTCCTCTGCCATTTTATCCTGTTACACGAGGAGTTAAAATTGGGCCCATACAAATTTGTCCATATGCACGCAATCCTGTAACATATGTTACAAATCCAAACAAATTTAAATGCATTTGGCCAAATACTCCCGTTTTCGGTCGTTTTTATACGCATCTTCTGTTTCAATCATCTCCCAACCCGAAGGCTTGCCTTCGGGTTGGGGGATGCTTGAAGTAGCAGAAATGATGAAAGTTGGAAAAGGGAACAAGTGAAGGGTAAAATCATTTCGTTTTGTCACAAAACTGCGACGAATACCATGGATGCACAAGTAGTTAGTGTCTTCTATGTACCAATATCCCAATGTCCCAAAACGTAGTGAACAGAATTTTAGGTTACCTTCGGGATGCTTTGGAATCGAAACGAATATCTTCGCATGCCCCTACACCCTTCCATAAGTTTTTTTTCCGACAGTTATTGATTATGAGTGGAGTCTGAAACCCATCATTCCTCCACCATAGATCACAGGTTATGAAAACACCGTGACAGAGACGAATACACACTACATTACTATATTTTTGTAATAGTTCAAGAATTGATCTCAGCTCTCTGGTTCTTATACAGTTTTATAAAGACATGTTCTTTATCAAATTAAAATTTAGAGAGTACAATGGCTCACTGGTTTGCGCATTGGACGTTAGATCGAGCGGTCGTAGGTTCTATCCTGGCCTGCGTTTGTGACCGTAGGCAAAACACTTGACCCGATTGCCTAAGTAAGCGGGTGGGGGGGGGGGGGCATTAGAAAATGTGCAGACGTCATGTCCTATTTTCGGTTCAGCCCTTTTTTACACCCACCTACCACCTTGTGCAATTTTTCTACTGCCATTTTCAGACACCCAGACCCGCTTTCCCATTGAAATTACGAATTGCTTTGACAAACATCACATTAGGTAAAGCAATGACAAGTAAACAACAGAAAATATTTTCAAATATCCTTTTAACCCTTTACCCAACGCAGACGATATCAAAATTTATTATTTTAAATATCACTTTTTCAAATTTTTCAAAAAATTTCACCAAAACCATATCATGTGACCCCTCGTTGGAACGAGCCCGACGAGCTCGTTCCAACGAGGGGTCACATGATATGTTTTTTTTAAATCTTTTGAAAAATATATAATATTTTTTCAACAGCTGAATTTGCATATTACGCGGGTGGATGCGACCGATTCGTTGGGTAAAGGGTTTACATTTGAGTGAATAAGTGAAGCCCTTAAAGTGAATAGAATATTAGTTGATACTAGCACATTTTTACATTAATTCATGTATCTGGTGCATTATAAAGCATTTTTCCAAAAAACAATTGGCCGGCATATTTTCTACATTGAGGACCATATACCCACCCCTCCACCAACATGTATTATTTGTGACATTTGCACAGAGTTCACTTCATATTAACACTTATAGAGGCTCCGTGAGGTGTAGTTAACCTATTAGGGTTGATTGATTTACAGCATTATCTCAGCGGTTTGGAACATAAATAATGATATATTGCAGAAAATTATTTAAAAAATGCATAATTTGAGAACGCACGTTTCTAGCGCCCCCCATGAGACCTACCCACCCCACACATAACGTCTCGCAAAGTTTTGGTGCCCCCCTCCCCCCCCACCCCCACCCCCCAAAGTGAGAGCATGATAGTGTGCACGTTTGTGATACACACACGTTCAACCGATGCTGATCTTGTTTGTGTCGGGCTAGCAAGTTTGAGAATGTGACAGTTACTCTTCGCTTCTTGGTGGTTCTCTCCAAGTACTATGTCAACTTAAAATTCGCCCTGCTTCGCGAGAACCAGTTTTGATTTCCTGTGAGCTCCTGCTGCGAGATTCAATTTACTGTCCCGAGTTCGATCCCCATCCGAGAGGACCCAGATTGTGTCCATGGGCAAGACACTATCGCGGTTGCCTACATGTGGTCGCGATGACGCCGTGTACTAAGGCGTACTGCACGTCGATGGTGCACATGTCATCAACCGATGTAATCCTGCTTGATCGGAGCTTGAACAGAGTTAGAATGTTGAGGAGGTAACAGTTGCTCGTCGATGCTCGGTGGTTCTCTGCGGGTACTCCGGCTTCCTCCACCCGTAAAACTGTCACGGCCTTGCTCAGCCATTGTGCATGGGTATGTGACCTTAAACACCAATAATAAATAATTAAATAAATATTCAATTTACCCTTTCTGTTCTTAATTTAGAATTTGAGAGTGTTATTATCCCATTGTCAGGCTTGTGGCTGCAACCAGCTCCTAACCCCTAGCAAGAAATAAATCTCCTATCTATATATTACTGGAGTTTCACTCCTGGGGTCAAGTTTAATTTTTTGTGGGTCTTTTTTTTTGCATGTACGTGTACAACAGATGTTCCTACGTATAAGCTTTTGGTGGTCTTGTTGATGGAAGTTACAATACCTTGGCTGTGGTTTCTAAATTAAATGAAGTCTTGGCTGCCTGTATAGGCAGCCAAGACTTCAATAGATACCACTTCTAAGGAAAAGGGTTATCATATTAAGAGCGATCAATCAATAAGTACAGTTCTCCAGATCTTTAACCCTTTACCTAACGTAACGGCCAAAAACGGCCAGCGCTATTCTCAAAAATCGCCAATTAATTTTCATTATTTTTTTCATTTTTTGTCTCAAAAACATAGATTATGACCCCTCGTTGGAACAAGCTCGTCGAGCTCGTTCCAACGAGGGGTCATAACCTATGTTTTTGAGACAAAAAATGAAAAAAATTAGTTATTCACGAATTATTTTTGCAAGTGTCGTCTGCTTTTCAGTTTAGGAAAAGGGTTAAGGACACTTTTAGCATGCAGGATAGGAATTAAATGAACATTTGCGAGAATCAAAGTTGACCCTGTTTTTCCTCGAGAGAATCATTTGCGAGAATTGATTCTGCTTCTCGCATGAATTTTAAACCCTACTTTAGCCACCCTTAATACTTTTCCATTGGACAATGACTTTTGAAAGTGTCGTTGAACCCCAATAGAACAAATATTAACCCTTTGCCCAGCGTAACGGCCAAAACCGGCCAGCGCTATTCTCAAAAATCGCCAATTAATTTTCACTATTTTTTTCATTTTTTGTCTGAAAAACATAGGTTATGACCCCTCGTTGGAACGAGCTCGTTGAGCTCGTTCCACCAAGGGGTCATAACCTATGTTTTTGAGACAAAAAATAAAAAAAATTAGTTATTCAAGAATTATTTTTGCAGGTGTCGTCTGCTTTTCAGGTTAGGTAAAGGGTTAAATAAATAATTTATCAAATATACATATAAAAGAGCTCGTTTTCTGTGTTGAACTAATAATTGAGAAAAATGATTAACTTACCAGCGTTGATGATAAACGATAGTGTCGAACTGCGCCTCTAATTGGAGGACTCTGTTAAAGGCAACACACTGTTTATGCATGAACATATTTACGTTTTGACACAGTTTCAATATCTTGATACAGGGTCGAGTTAACACAATACCTTATCACTAAATATGTGATTTATATAACCCTCAATCTACTTGGGAAAAGCTACCAAATTAATTTCTAACGCTTCACAACCAAACACATTTCATGGGGTCTAAAACACATTTGTTTCACATGCTTCTTTCTCGAGCCGGCGTGTCTGGTGGCGTGTATGGTCGTTTTTTGTTTTTTGTTTTTTTTGGAGGGGTGTGGGCGAGGGTTGTTTTGGGTTTATTTGTTTTGGGGGTTTATTTTAGGGGGGTCCGCACAGTATCTGTTGATAGACTCTGCGTTTTTAATCGAGTGGTTTTTTGATGACGTTGTTTGGTGAGCGTTTAGATGGACGGTGGTCATGGGCGAGTGTTCTTTCCTCTTATCGGCGTTACAGCGTTTCAATATTGTTAGTGTAATAACTCGAACAAACATGACTGGATTCCATCAGTGTTTGGTGTATGAGTTTCAGAGATTGGATTCTAATTCCCTTCTGTCAGTTTTTTTACTTTCTTGAGCTGTGGTCCTGAGTGGATTTATTGAAATGCAGGGACGTTGCGACTGGAAATTTATGTTGAAAAATCGAAGCCCTAAAGTGAAAAAAGTTGGAAATTTCATACAGGACGCTAGTGAAATGTTTCCAAACATATCAAGAATTGGGTCAAAATATGGAGTTTCTAGACTGAAATATAGTGAAAGTCCTCCAAATGTTGATCGAAAAGTAGTCACAATCCCGCAAATATGGATTTTAACCCTTTACCCAACGTAACGTCCAAACCGGTCAGCGCTATTCAAAACATTCACCATTCAATTTTTATTACTTTTTCATTTTTTTGTCACAAAAACATACCTTATGACCCCTCATTGGAACGAGCTCAACCAGTTCGTTCCAATGAGGGGCCATATGCTGTTTTTGACGCAAAAAATAAAAAAAAATAGTGCTTCAAGAATTTTATTTGCAAGTGCTGTCTGCTTTTCGTGTTAGGTAAAGGGTTAAGTTGGAATTTGTGACTACCGAGATCCCCAGATGGATAATTTACAGCTGAGATGGTATAAAACTGGAATTCTGCATCTTACAACCTGTACTTAGAAAATGTTGCCTAAAGCGAAGTAGGGGTGGGGTGGGGTGGCTTTAGGGGAAGGATGCTGATGGAATATACTTGGAAATTTGTTGAAAAATATGTAGTGGTAGTCGCAATTTTTCCGTACCGGGTGGGGAGGGGGGTGCAATTGTAAATCTAGAGGTGGAACCCCCTCATCCGCGATCCCTTAGAAATGTTCCTGCTAAAATGTGGATCGTAAGTGCGATTACTAGAACATATGTCCAGGCATTTCAATAGTTGTCTCTACGTGAATTTGCTTGTATTGTATGTTGATCGTGTTTGAAACCCAGTGCCATACTTTTTTCATACCTGAGTGACTTATTGGCTTAAGTTAATTGATCGATAATGATTGTTAACCTATTAGAGCCATAACACAAACAAACATCAATAGATTCCAACTAAGAAACCAGCAGCTTTGTGTCAGTCATCCAAAACTTGGTACCTATACACAGAGACATCATGATTCCTCCAGGAACCAAAACTGGCTTTTCAATTTGCCCCAGTAGGGGAACCAAATTTAGTTACATTGACCCAAACATACACAAGTTTTGGTTCTTGCATCGTTCACATTAACTGACTGTCAAGAGCTCTGAACTTTGTAAAAATGTAAAAAGATAAAGCCGCGACAAGTTAAAGTTAAAAATGGCCACGAAGCAACGTCAGAAACACGTTTTCAATTGTTCCATCACGCATGCGTTCAGTTGCCCGATAAAGGATTTTTTACATAAACAAGACAGGCAATTCTTTTTTTTAATTGCCTAGTTCCAGTTCACTTGAAAGCTCATTTGTTTTGGTTCTTCGACGGGGCTTTGGTTCTTCTAAGAACCAAATTTGGCGCGGATGTCTGTAAGTGTTCTGCAGGGTTTGGGACCCAACTAGAATGGTGCATCATTACAACTGTATTTGAATCCACTGCGATAATATCGTCCCTTGAATGCAACAAGGAGCTTTCTACAATGCTAATGCATTGCAGATGGCACCTTGTTAGTCTCATGGAGAGATACCTTGATCGAATTTGAAAACTAGCGTCGTTCAGTGGTTCTTTCTTGAGAAATGGGCACTAGTTTGTTTATATTTCCTGATTTTCAGCCGCTGGTATATATCTCCACCGGGGGGGTGGGGTGGCTCAGTTGGTAGAGGTGCAGACTGCAAGCCGAGAGGTCCTCGGTTCGAATCCCGCCTGCGGCAACCGCGTTGTGTCCTTGGGCAAGGCACTTCACCCCGATTGCCTACATGGGGGCACGATGACGCTGTGTACTGAGGCGTACTGCACGTCGATGGTGCGCATGTCTTCAACCAATCTAACCCTGCCTGTGCTGGGGTGCAGAGTTCAGAGTTACGATGTTGGAGAGCTGACAGCTGCTCGTCGTTGCTCGGTGGTTCTCTCCGGGTTCTCCGGCTTCCTCCACCCGTAAACTGTCACGGTCACTATTAGCCATTGTGCATAAGTATGTGACCTTAAACACCAATAAATAAATAAATAAATAAATAAATAAATAAATATCTCCATCGACATCAATGCATTCTTACCATTTTTAGTTTGGGAATTTGAAAAATTTAATATCTTCGTAAATCCGTTTTGCTCAATTTGTCTTACCGGAGTTATGACCCTCAGTTTGTTGATTTATCTCGCTTTTCAGTTTGTTATCGTGATAATTCAAACAAAGCACAGCAGGTTTCCACAATGTTCAGCATTTGAATCTGCAACAGGCCTGAAAATAATTTTCATTGTGCTTCCAGACAAACTGCCAGACACCAAATGAATCATGTCTGTCATTTAAGAATGATATCTGACATTATGAAATGGAGTTTGAGTATTCGAAAAAAATGTGTTTTGGGTGTGCATGTACCTTTATCATAAATCATAAAACTGCCCAGAATTCATTCAACCATACCTTGTTTGGCAGGGCTCAATGAGCCCTGCCAAACAAGGTATGATTGGTTTCATTCTCAATTGGAACTGAATTGCCCTTCAGACATAATTTAGATACACATATAGCTATATCAAATCGTATTCCTTCACATGATGTCAATACTGATGAGCTGTACAGTCACTTTCTTTACACTTCCTAACTTGCCAGGACCAGAAATCACAGTAATCATTAATTTTAGGCTTGCTAGTTATGTACATGATTTCCAGCATGCATGATGTTCTGATCACTGAACTTCATTGATAATTTTGGCATCAGACATTTTGTCTGATGATTTTAAACCTCCGTCAGACATTGGCCTTTCTGTACCTGACATTGTCCTTGCCTGGCCACTTATTTTCTGGTATGATCTGCAACTGAAACATTTGGATCGCGTGTCCAAACTAGTGCCACCTTATTGTTCTACTTGAGCTGTGGCCCCAGTTTATCGAGTTCCTAATTCTTTTAGCTGCTATGGCAACACCTTGTCCAAAAATTAATGGATTTCAACAATGTTTGTTTTTTGTTTTAGTTTGTGGCCAAAATATCTTTATCGAGTGCGAAAAGCGCTTCTGGTTGTTTCTTTCCTGGGTTGTTGCCCCTAATTTATAGATTTTTGTGATATTCAGCCTATAAGCGCGATAACTCTAACAAACGTCGATGAATTCTATAAAATTTGTGTACGTGAGTTTGTCACTATAATTTCTTGATAAGTTTGAAAAATAGTTTTGTCTGATATTTCTTATTCGCGTTATGGCCCTCCGTTGGTTGATTCTTTTTTCGTCTCCAGGTGGTAACCCCACAAATGTACAGATTTGCTTTTCTACACGTACACTACATTGTAAAACATTATTGCTAAAAACGGTTCAAGCACTGGAAACTGTAACACGCGACTGCTAGAAGAACTTTTCTGCGACGCAGCCACGAGGGAATTTATTGCTCAACTGCTATGAGGTACTTGGAATGGCAACGGGTCACCAGGGCGCTGAAAATGGACAAGACGGGGCTTAGCACAGTCGTTTTCACTGACTTTAATGTTCCAACAATTGTGTTTATACAATTAAATATTTACCGATAGTAATATAACAAATTGAGCAACAAAACCATTTCCCGTGAATATTTACATTTTGAAGAGAGCTAAACAGTACATGTTGTTTAAATCGAACACTGAGAGGCACCGCACCCCAGAACTGGCGAGCGAGGTTTGAATAAATGCTCGGCCAGGTCACTGTGCATGCAAGCGGAGCAAATCCCGTATTTTCTTGTTTCTGCATAGAATATATCAAATACAAAACTAAGAACAAGAGATAAGATAATATAAGATGAGTTTATTCAGCAAAAAACACCAAGGACAGACAGATTGCATGATATACATAGCAATAGCAATAAACGTAAAGATAATACATAGAGGATATTCACGAAAATTTGATGAATACCGAAAATATCACGTGAGTGGCTACAAAGAAATATGAGGATCTTCACGAGCGACGCAGTCGCGAGTGAAGATCCTCATATTTCTTGTAGCCACGAACGAGATATTTTCGGTATTCATCAAATTTTCGTGAATTTTCTTTTTATTTAATGCTCTACGACTACAAACTCTCCAATTTGTGGCCTTTATTTGCCATTAAGGCGCAAAATTTATGTGCCGAACCGGCGTCCATACAAAAATTACAACAACCAAACTCCAACCATTGGAATGTGTGAATATCCGCACAAAAAGTAGTCCCGTCTTATTTCTCCCCTAACTTTACGATTTACCAAGGCTGGCGAATTGAAATAATCGCAATGTGTTTCGAAGAAATAGAACAATAACAAAAAACACCACTTTCTTATTTTCAATAACAAGACACGTCATTTTATTTTTTTTTGAACTCAATGCACTGAAGACGTGTGAAGTTGAACTGAAGAAATTTGAAAGTGATTTCGGCTTTTCGCTGGAAGGTGAATGAGAAAGTCAAACTTTGAAACCGCTGATTTAATGAATTGATTTAGTCACTGTCACTATCAGTTATTCGAATTCGTTTGTATTTGGGACTCTGGAATTCATTACTGATGTGCTGACTCGTTTAAAGTACATGTGATTCGCCATCCGAACCTACGATGAAATATCGATTTCTAAATATCATTTTGATATTTCGTTTTGCCGACCGACAGGGGAATATGACTTAATTTTTCAGCGTGAATTGATGCCTGAGCATTAAATAAATAGATATATTTTGATACGAAATGATAGTATTAACTGTTGTCGTAGTATGTCATATATAGAATTAGCCGTTACCGGCAACCATTACTGGTGGTGGAGCTTCAGCTCGCGTCGTTTAACCCTTTACCCAACGTAACGGCCAAAACCAGCCAGAGCTATTCTCAAAAATCGTCAGTTAATTTTCATTATTTTTTCATTTTTTGTCTCAAAAACATAGGTTATGACCCCTCATTGGAACGAGCTCATCGAGCTCGTTCCAATGAAGGGTCATAACCTATGTTTTTGAGACAAAAAAATGAAAAAAATTAATTGTTCAAGAATTTTTTTTGCAAGTGTCGTCTGCTTTTCATGTTAGGTAAAGGGTTAAAGGGATGAACCGTAATGTATATAAGTTGTAATTTGATATACCTTCTTAAACTCGCGTGTAGATAACTTGCAGAGCTGATGTCGCAAAATAAGAGATATTTCGAGCGAACTGTATTTTATTCATGACATTTCCATTGCAGTTTATTGGAGAGAGCCAATAGGCACTCTACAGTAACTTGAAACAACAGAGGAGTCAATGAATACTGTAACAAAACATTAATCCAGTACTTTACTAGTTAAATGAGAAGCTTTTAAACAAGAAAATATTTTATGCACGTGTATAACCAAACCACTTTGATACAGACAGATGTTTCTATGGGGAGATGTTCGGTTCCTACAGTCCTATAGTCCTTAAAATAATAAAAACTAGCCACGGTTCCCGTTGCAATAAAAAAAGCTTCACTGAGTGTTAGTAAATACTTGAGAGAGAGAGAGAGAGAGAGAGGGGGAGTGGAGGGGGAGGTACATGTACCGTACAGTGTACTCCAAAACTCCGTTCGTTTGTAGGTTGCACCTATTTTCATATCAGCAGGATAGCTATGGTCTTGCCCGGTTGGGTGGATCTCATGATGGATCTCATATGACACCATAGTGACGTGACCCAGTTTCGTCATGTTTGGTTGTCATGGTTGCCCGCGGAGGCGGCGATCTTGTGACGTTATTCCCATAGTGATACGTGGTTTTAGATTCAACGAAACCTCATTTTACGGAGTTGGCTAGGAATCCCATTTACGGAATCCTATTCGTGAAATCCCTTTTTGGAAAACGTTTGTGGTCAGAGAATCCCTTTTTTACGAGGAGAGGATAAGAGTCGTTCGAGGAGTCACTCGTTCGAATAATAACTCGATAACTTATTTATTTTCTCGATAAGATTCGAGTCTTTCGAGTAATGCCTGTTCAAGTCACAACGCGATAGCTTATTTGCCCGACAAGATTCGAGTCGTTAGAGCGAGCAGACTGAATACGACTGTTAACCCTTTACCCAACGTAATGACAAAAACCGGCTAGCGTTATTCACATAGATCACCAATTAATTTTCATTATTTTTTTCATTTCTTGTCTCAAAAACATAGGTTATGACCCTCTCTTTGGAACGAGCTCGTCGAGCTCGTTCCAAAGAGGGGTCATAACCTATGTTTTTGAGACAAAAATGAAAAAAATTAGTTATCCAAGAATTTTGTTTGCAAGTGTCTACTTTTCATGTTAAGTAAGGGGTTAATAGCAGTGGAAGTCAAGTATGATAGTGGTATGAACTGGGATCCGTAGCAGTAGTAGTGTAATGATGGGAACTGGGTCATAGTGCCAAAAGTCGGTAGTCAATGGTACAAGGCTGCAAGGCTGGTTGAACAGTATAGTATTGGTGAATTTAATAGAGGTTAATCATAGGATAGACAGCTAAAGTCGTGGTAGAAGACAATGGTAAGACCACCTGTATAGGAGCACCAACTTTCCGAGGGCGTATACGATGCATCAAATCTCCTACTCCAGGAAAGAAATGATTCGATCGCCATTCCCCCTCATGTGTCACATAACTGGTTCTAAGTTCATCCGTTTGGTCACAGTCTGTTTGCAATCATCCCATCTTCCAGGAGGTGGTGGTTAGACCACTTCCCACGGTATACTACTTATTACATTTGTGCAATATGTTTATTTGTAACCATTTTAATTGTGTACCGTGAATAAAGAATCTGATGAGAATCTGATCTAGGAGCTGTATAGGAGCTTGGAATTCCACTTATGGAATACCACTTATGGAATTACCTTTGCGGAATCCCTACGGAATCCATTTTGGGAAACGTCTGTGGTTACAGAATCACTTTTTTCCGAGAAGGGTCGAAGGGACGTATTTGGAGTCACTCGTTCGAGCAATCGAATTGGCTTATTTGCTCGATTTGATTCGAGTCGTTCTATCAATGCTTGTGTCGGTCACTACTCGATAGTTCATTCTAGAAATGTCCTCTCCGGCTCCATTGACTCTCGTCCGTAGGAATCATAATTATAGGACTTCATTATACGCAGGGGAAATAACTCTGTACGGGTGTGTAGAGATTACGGGAAAACAAGCAGTCTGACTGGTGATTATAAGACTTGGATTAGGGCAGAGGTCGTAACCAGAGATAACTAAGACTAGAGAGACTGCTAGGATAGTTAGAATAGGGGTCAGTAATAGGCCAAACAGGTCAGGCAATAGAAGAATAAGCCATAGCATAGATCGGGATAGGTAGATAAAGGAGGATTCTGCAGGAATCCGAACCAATAAAGTTACTCTAAAACAAAGGAATGCGCTTTATAACACAACGTGCCACTATTATAAGCCCTAGATCGTGGCTTCGCCAAGTCCGTTCCGGTGATTTTTGGTGATTTGGAGGGATTCTTGGTTGGGGTAACTCTACGAAGTAAACGAGGATCTGGGTAATTAAGTTTACTCTTATACAAAGGAATGCGCTTATTATTGGAAAAGGGAGGAGCTCAGGGAATCTGAGCCCATTTCGGTAGTTTTTGGATGATTTGGAGGAATTGTCGGGTTATTTGGGGTAATTGGATGTACTCTAGTTCAATCGAACTTACCCTCAGTAGACTTCTCGGCCCTATAGCACTACGTGCTATCCTAATAAGTAGAATTATTGAAGAAGTGAGGGTTCTGGAGTTTGGGGACATTTTCGGGACTAGTTGAGTAATTCTACAAAGTATCCGAATCAGAAAACTACTCCTATTCAATCGAACGCACCCTCCGAACATACCTCCGTCCTATTAGAGACTTATGGTTCACATGACAACCACGTGCTATCATAGAAACCAAGATGGTGGTCTCCAGTATACAAAATGGACGAGGAAAACACGTATCACTCTAACAACACGCGCTGCGCAAGCACATTGAGACCACGTATCCCTATGTGGATGCCGCCACAAGATGTTCGCTCGTGCGGGCAACCAAGACAACCAAACAAGACGTAACTGGGTCACGTCACTATGACGTCACGTGAGATCCATATGAGATCCATCCAACCGGGGACGATCCATCGCTCTCCTACTACTTGCGTTTGTTCTGAAAGAAACGTTGCCAATACTCCTTCCTATCCCCAATGGGTTTTCAAATGATGAAACTTTATGCAGTAACATCGATTGTGGTAATATATACGGTCGAAGTAGCGGCAATTGTATGCCAGTGCTTTTATCGTAATTTTAGTGGTAAGTTTTACAGTGTATGCTTCTTTTTCAACATGCTTCCGTTTTCTTTCGTTCACTTTCATTTTTTTCAGATATGTCTGTGCTTAAATTAGTGGGGTTAATCAGGTATATACATTAACATACAGGGTTGAAATTAAGGTGGAGACATGGGAATGATGAGAAGACACACCTTTAAAAATAACATAGAAATCGAGTCAGCATCTTTTATTTCTTACAATAGACATTTCGACCTGAGATGTCCACAAGTTATAAAGCTGTACATTATGAACTATTCATTTCTGTCAGTTGGATTGAAAGTTAATTATTGCAATTTTGAAATGTACATAATAATTTAATGAAACCATCACGCTTGTTGAACTGAAACCTGGAAACCTGTACTCATCACCATAATGTTTCAGAAAATATGCCAATTTCTTCGTATCTTCTTCTGGGATAGAAAACAGTGACAAATATTTGGTCTCAAGATGCCAGTAACGCTATATGAGCTGTTCACCTTAGAAGTCCAAAGATAGTCTGTTTTTTGTGATGTAGAACAGTTTTGAAGTGACATACTGGCTGCTCAAAAAGGTTAAACGCGTAAACTGCAGGTCGCTCGTAGGCAGGAAGGGATTTTTTTGGTTCGAACGAATGGTTCATTTGAACTAAGTACTCGTGCTCGCGAGAGATTATTTGACAGTAAATATCGTTGGAAATGTACTAGAAGTTCCATCTAACGTCTTTATTTCTTTTTGGGGAGAATCCTCAAAAGTAAGTAACTAGCGATTTTCGAGAGATCATGGGACTTGATCACTCAATTTTAACATGTAATATACAAGTGTGCCGAAAGCAGGGACGCGGTGGGATGGGGGGGGGGGGGGGGAGGGGGCTGAGGCTAGGAGGTACGGGGGCAGCGCTGGCCTTTTCACTCCAGAAGTGCTCTAGTGAAAAAGACTTTGCTTTTTAAGAACTGTAACTGAAAAATTCATGATGGTTCGTTTCTAACTCATTTTACGTGTGCCAGTGCCAAATGTTTATTGGGTATTAATGACGGATGATCCACAAACGAAGAAGCTATACAATCGGCGGGATGATTTATAAAGCTTTATGTCGTTCCTTGAGTGGAACAAGGTGCCACCTGCAATGCTTTAGCATTGCAGATGGCACCTTATTCCTTTCAAGGGACGATAAAAATGTAATGTCAATACTATTGAGAATCACATTATAGGGAATACCCAGAATCGAGTGTCCTTTTTGATACCCCCTCCCCCCCACCCCCACCCCTGCTCGCGGATGCTTCGGGCGCCCTTGCTCATATCCTTCAAGTTAGGCGTCGTTTGTACAATAGTAAAACTAGCAGACAGCAATTGTATATGTACAGTGAATAAACCTTTTGATTTTGAATTTGGTAGCCACAAGGCAAAGGGTCACGCGACTGCTACCATAAATAAAACTTTGTTGGAAACTGTATTGTGGGAAACAGCATTTGTTTCATATGTCACAGGTTCACCAGATTTGTAGGTTACGTACCCCCTATGGAAAAAAAATGAATTCCATATCGATTTTGAAATGACCAACGGTCAAGGTCACTGTTACTAAAAATAACACTTTCGGTTTGCCCGGTGATAACTTTAGTTCTATTTATCACAACTCAATCAAACTTGCAGAAAGATATCACATATGGACACCGAAGAATGAAAAACCCTGTCGATTTTGGTCGAGGTTACCAGAAGGTCGAATGTCACGCGACTTTACAATAAACAGGACTTTGACGGAAATTGAATTTGGGGTATAAGTTTTGTTTTATTTGTCACACATTCACATGATTTTTAGATCAGTTATCTCTCGATTTTGTAGTCTAAATTCAAAGGTCACATGGCCGTTACAAAACATGGAACTTTGTAAAAATGGTTTCTGCCCAATAGCTGTTGTTCTACGTTACGCTGAACCATAAAATTAACTGGGCTGGTAACCTCACGGAAGGAGATGAACTGTATTCATTTTCAGATTTGCAAATGAACCGTCAAGATCACTGTTACTAAAAATAGCACATTTTAGGGTACAGATAGGGTACTGTCACTATAAATGTAACCTTTTTTAACTCATTGCATGCTGCTAGTGGATATTCCAGCCAGAACAGAATTTGCCTTGCCACTGAAAAATGTATAATTTGGGTACATTTAGTCAAATCCCCCCCCCCCCCCACCCCTGTAAATTGTGTAGATTTTCGCACCAATGATTTCTTGAGTTTAATTTAGATGAATTTTTCAGCAAAATCTAGTCATGGCTGCTTTACAGCAGCCATGACTAGATTTTATGAAAGGTATCTTGAAAATACTCAGCGGGTTAAGAGTTAAAAATTATTGCCACAACTGTACTTATGGGACAACGATGTACTC
Source organism: Pictodentalium vernedei (assembly GCA_031216915.1). Lineage (NCBI taxonomy): Eukaryota > Metazoa > Mollusca > Scaphopoda > Dentaliida > Dentaliidae > Pictodentalium > Pictodentalium vernedei. Next base: position 44,665,039 of record CM062288.1, read on the forward strand.
ATTAGATTGTTTTCACTGGGAAGATGAGGAAGGATTCGCAACTCCATATGTTTAATTAATTTCATGAAAATATGAGGAATGTCAGTTGTAACATCTAATAAAAACAAGCCAGTGAATACCTAACTTTGAAACAGTATTGCAACAGTTTCCAGAAACAATGCAATAATTGAATTCAGAATAGATAGCGCAGCATGCTTTGAGTTTAATGGGTTTTTGTTGTATTTTAATTTTATGCGACTATGTTTAAACGAAACAATTCTACAAAGGCCACTCTATAATCTCTTCTAGTTCTAATTTGACAGATATCTTTTCAGGTTTTGTAAACAGAAACGAACAATCCTCCTTTTTTAATAATAAGGTGCGTTCCTTTGTATGAGAGTAATTTTATTGGTTCGGATTTTCTCCAAATACTTCGTAGAATTACCCAAATATACCCGATAACTATTTATCTAGTTCGGATTTCTTTGGAATCCTCGGTTTTTATATGTTTTGCCTATAACTGACACTATTTTGACTATCCTAGCAGTATATCTAGTCCTAGCTATCACTGGTTCCGACCTCTACCCTCGTCCAATTCTTACAATCACCAGACTGATTGCTTCATTTCCCTTAATCTGTACCTACAAAGTTATCTCCCCTGTTTATCACGAAGACACCTATGATTCCACATACGACTTTATGCTCATCTCGGAAAATGGGGATTCTATAACCACAATCATTTTCAAAAAGGGATTCCGTAAGTGGGATTCTTATCCGACCCCAATGAAATGAGTTTCCATGATTTGACACAAACACTCGAGAGTATTCCACTTCCCTATTGAAAGAATTGCATTCAAAACTTTAGTTCATGGGGTGTTAATATTAAGTTATATAGTATCACTATGGGGATGACGTCAGATGGCCGCTCACGCGGACTACTATGACAACCAATGACGTAACTAGGTCACGTGACTATGGCGTCACATATGAAATCCTCCATGAGACATGGCACGGTTCATTGGTGTCCTACTGGGGTCTACTGAGATGGAATGTAGGGAGAAAGTTAAACTGTTACACCGGAACTAATGCATATCATTAACTGACGGGAGGTCATTTGAATTTGTCATGAGAACCATGAGCGTATGAGACGACGGGGGATGGGGGAGGCTGTCGCTCCTCTGCCTCTGGGTCCAGGGAATTCAGCTGAATCATAGTATAGCTGAATTAAATTAAGTATACTCACATTCTGTTATGTTGTAGAAAATTTATGTTCCTCGATGGCGTGCGCGTTCGTTTTTTTTTTCTTTACCCAGGCAATGCGGTTTCGATGAGATGGGTGAGGGAGACAATGGTGATGCCTGAAATTCTCCGACATGGGGGGGGGGGGGGCTGTACTCTACGAATGGTGTTGGCAAAGTATTCCCCGATAAGCAAACAGTAAAGGAGAGAGTTGTCGTGATTGTGTGTGTGTTGGGGGCTGTAGAACCCCTGGGGCACCACGGAAGGGAGACCCCCACCCCCACCCCCACCCCACCCCCCCTCCAAAATAAAAATCAACGGTTAGAAATTTCAAGATTCGAACCACAAACGGCAGGAAACTTCACACCTTATGGTAGAATTCGGAAAATTTAAAAAGGCATGTTATTTTAATGTGAGTGCCAGTCTTTCTGAAAGTAATTTAATCAGCGTCAGTTTTCTTTCACTGTGCCCGCCCGAGTGGATTAGCAGTCAAATGTTTTTATTTATTTTATCAATATATCATTAAACGCTACTTAACACTGTGGTCACCATATTGTTCCCCATGACAATACTAAGTCCGTACAAATACAGCTTGTGTTTGGAAAAACTTTGAATGTTTACAGGCTGTCGTTCACATATGTGCGCCCTACGCTGCAAAAAAATATAGGTTCTCTTTAGAACCAAAGCTGGTTCTAATCTTGTCCCTGAGATAGAACCAGTTCTGTTTAAACAGTATTTATTTCAAATCAAATAAATTTAACAAGATTAGCATTCAATTTTAACAGAATATTACATGAACTGAAGTAGATTCAGCAGTAAACTTGGAGCTTATTCAACGCAGTCGCCAAACATTTTGAAACAAAGGAGATATGAACAGTTGGCATATCGAACCAGTTTTGGTTCTGTACAGAATCAAAACTGGTTCGATATGCCAACTGTTCCTATCTCCTTTGCTTAATAAGGATTTGAGACAACCTCGTATAAGTTCTAAACTTACGACTGAAAGCCCTCAATTTAGGTTTAATTTTGTTACTATTTAATGTTAATCTTTATAAATTTATTTGATTTGAAATAAATACTGTTTAAACAGAACTGGTTCCATCTCAGGGACAAGATTAGAACCAGTTTGGGTTCTAAAGAGAACCTACAGTTTTTGCAGTGTAGTGGCAGTAATGCAGGCATGCCTTGTCGATGTAGTTGGAATATTGGACAGTCGGGGTAATAATTCATAGCTCAGTTGTGAGTAATTGATAGTGGACTATTCAATAGAAATGTCGAACTAAGAAGTGGAGACAAACCAAGGTAAAAAAAGGCCGTCAGAGAAAGAGTCATGGGGGATTGTAACCGAAATTGGCGAGAGGAGGTCAAGGCAAAGAGGTCTTTGGGAGGCTTGCGTAATAAAGAGAAGCCAGGTTGTAAGAGTCCCGTGAGGCACCTTGGGGGTGGGGGACCCTTCTGTTAAAGCTGAGGTTGCGATTGTTGGAGCTTAGTGGGAAATTCGGAATGACGGTGCAAAAGTGTGCCATCTGTGTAATTTAAGAGAAGTGGAGACCCAGGAAAACTTTCTATTAGAATGCCTAAAGTATCAGTCTAACAGAATAAGATTCACTGGGAGTATAATGGAAAACGTGGGATGGAAGAATGAAGGATATGCCTGTATTGAGCGACATATGGGAGAGGGTTAGTATGCTTATCGGAGAGATTGGGATGAATGCGGCACGGGATGGCATCAAAAGTAATAAATCATATAACCGGACAACCCTGAGTCCGTTTGTGTCCATAATTTATAAGTTGTGAAAGACATCCATAATTAGGCCACAATGTGGACAAACACATTCTGAGAGGCATCAATAATTAGGCTACAATGCGTCCTAATTATTGACGCGTTTTGCAACTTGTAAATTGTGGACACAAACGGACTCAGAATCAAGTAAATTGCTAGATATTAAAATTTCTTGGCTGATGTTCCCTATATGGGTGAACATGGGATGGGGGCGTGATTGATATTTGTGGGGAGCCCCCGCCCCCTCTCCTCAGCCCCCCCCCCCCCCCCCCCCCCGCTACGCCACTGGACGACCTTTATCAGCTGGATCTCATTGGTGAAACTAATGTGACGTTCTCTTCACGTGACCCTGTTAGATCATGTGAGGTTGTCTATTTTAGAGGCCTTCTACCCCATGCAGGCATTGATGATCGAGTCCTATTTAACTAGTAAAATATAGCTTGTTTACTACAGGGGGTTCAACGGGGAAATAATGTATGCTTAAATGGGTCTGTATACCACCTGTAATTATAGTCATCTCTTGGATGATTGCGCATCCACACACACACAATTATTTACGGTAATTTAAAGACAATTCTAACTTCAGCGATGGAACATACCACACTGTAGTTGTGACCACAGATCTTTGGCACCGTAGATTATAATCGGAAAAAATCGAATTTTTTGGCCAATTTTCATATTTTTGGGAAAGTTTGGGTTGTCCCATAAATTACAAAAACTGTTAATTCAATTTTCACAATGCAACTTTATACTTGGTGCTGCCCGAAAAAATAATAAAAACTGTCAGAAAAACAGATTTCCCCCATTCAAGTTGTTTGGGGAGGGGGTCGTGTTGGTGATGAGCTAACGCAAAATCACTTCGCCTATTTTGCTCGAGGCTCCAACTCCCATCAATCCATTGGAATATTGCATACGGGTTTTCACAAAAAAGGGATGTATGAATTTGGGCATTGAAAAATAGAGGTCGCGAAAGACTGGAGAGAAAGCAAGGTCACATTTATATTCAAAAAAGGGGGAAATAGACGTTTTTGGATAATTATCGGGGGTCTCTGTCACTAGCAACCAGGGGTGGCGCCAGGGATTTCTCGACAGGGGGGGGCTGACCTCTCCGACAGGGGGGCTATGACATTTGACCTCCCAAACGAAGGAAAATGAGTGAAAATTGGTAAATTGGAGAACCAAAATAGAAGCAAATTGAGTATGTTTGTTGATTATTTAACCCTTTACCTAACCTGAAAAGCAGACGACACTTGCAAAAATAATTCTTGAATAATTAATTTTTTTTCATTTTTTGTCTCAAAAACATAGGTTATGACCCCTCGTTGGAACGAGCTCGACGAGCTCGTTCCAACGAGGGGTCATAACCTATGTTTTTGAGACAAAAAATGAAAAAAATAATGAAAATTAATTGGCGATTTTTGAGAATAGCGCTGGCCGGTTTTGACTGTTACCTTAGGTAAAGGGTTAAAGTAAACATTATTATAATAAGGTCGGGAAATATTTCATCTATAAAGCAAGTTTGACGAACGACATTAAGGAATTTCGTGAGAATCACTATTCTCTATCAAAGTTCCAGTGCTGCACGGGTTCGAGACAGACAAGATGAAATATCTACATTCGATTGTCGGAAATTTCTCGTGAAGTCGGGTTTACGAGACTCTCCGACGGACTGACTAAAAATCTCCGACTGGGGCTGGCCCTCACCAACGGGGGGGGGGGGGGTTGTAGCCAACCCTGAGCCCCCACCCCCACCCCACCCTGGCGCCACCACTGCTAGCAACTTGGGAAAATTATTCTGTAAGGTCCTGTAATGGAGAGTAGAGGAGGTGATCGAAGAGAATGAATTTCTGGTAGAGATCCAGTACACTGCAAAAAATATCGGTTCTCTTTAGTACCAAAACTGGTTCTAATCTTGTCCCTGAGATGGAACCAGTTCTGTTTAAACAGTATTTATTTCAAATCAAATGAATTTATAAAGATTAACATTAAATATTAACAGAATTAAACATAAATTGAGGGGGTTTCAGCCGTAAGTTTAGAGATTATACGAGGTTGTCTCAAATCATTATTAAGCAAAGGAGATATGAACAGTTGGCATATCAAACCAGTTTTGGTTCTATTCAGAACCAAAACTTGTTCGATATGCCAACTGTTCACATCTCCTTTGTTTCAAAATGTTTGGCGACTGCGTTGAATAAGCTCCAAGTTTAGTGCAGAATCTACTTCAGTTCATGTAATATTCTGTTTAAATTGAATGCTAGTCTTGGTAAATTTATTTGATTTGAAATAAATACTGTTTAAACAGAACTGGTTCCATCTCAGGGACAAGATTAGAACCAGTTTTGGTTCTAAAGAGAACCGATATTTTTTGCAGTGTACGGCTTCGAGAAGGGATGGAGAGTCACTGACCATCTTTTCACACTGTCCCAAATGATAGAATCTGCGAAAGCCAAAAAGGAAAAAAAGATGTTTATGGCCTTTCTGGATATGAAAAGGCATATGGTAGCGTATGGAGTGGGGGGAGGGGGTATGTGACGAAAGCTTGCAGCCTTGAGCTTGGGGGCAAGTTTGTTGAAATTCTGAAAGCATTATAATTATAAAGATTACAAAGTGAACTTAGCCTGGGTAACATAACAACAAAACCTGTGTCTATAGCAGGGGTATATCATTTCACCAATTCTTTTTGCATTGTACCTCAAAGCTTTAGATGAACTCCTGCATAGCGATGAGGGGGGTAGCAGTTTGGGAATATCAGGATGCCAGAGCTATTTTTCGCAGACGACATTGTACTAGTGTCAGAAAGCGGGGGGTGGGTCGGAGGGGGTAGCGAAAATGCTAGCAATTATTGAGAGATATGGGAGCAAATGGAGACTCGAACTGAATGAAAGCAAAAGTAAGGTTATACCGGTGGGTCCTAAAATGGAACCTGCTCGAAAGTGGGGAGTGGGGGAGTGTTGTATATCGGAAGATGGCAGCAAACTGCCTAGAGTGGGAGAGACCTGTGACAACGAGTATTTGAGGATAACTATAAACATTACAGGGAGAGGCATCTACTGAAACCACACTAGTAAACTAACTGTGAAGAGGGAGCGAATCTTTAATCAAATGAAATTTGTAGGGAGAAACCGCTTCAGAAGGTTTTCGTGAGGAAAACCCTTTGGGAAATGATGTGTGTACCAGGTATAGGGTATGGTACAGAAGTGATACCTCTAAACCAAACAGCTCCAAAGAGCATGGAAACGCTGAGGAGGGTGGATAACGGGGTCGAGTAATACCGCAGCACTAGAGTTAATAAGGGGTCAGCTTGTGTGGATGAGGATCAAGAACGGAATAGACTTAATGAAACTCTGTTATCTTAACCCTTTACCTAACAAAAAAAGCAGACGACACTTACAAAAAATTTTTTTGAATAACTAATTTTTTTCATTTTTTGTCTCAAAAACATAGGTTATGACCCCTCATTGGAACGAGCTCGACGAGCTCGTTCCAAAGAGGGGTCATAACCTATGTTTTTGAGACAAAAAATGAAAAAAAATGAAAATTAGTTGGTGATTTTTGAGAATAGCGCTGGCCGATTTTTGCCGTTACGTTAGGTAAAGGGTTAACTATTTGGTAAATCTCCCCGCCAACCCAGGGCAAAAAAAGTCGTAAGAGAAAGAGTCACAGAGGACTGTAACCTTAACTGGAGAGAGGGGGTGGGTCAAATCAAAGAGTTCTTGGGGTAGCCTGCCAAGAGAAGCCAGGTTTTAAAGAGTACTTTGAAGGCACCTTTTTTTGGGGGGGGGGGGGAGGGGGCAGTGTTGTTGAAACTGAGATCACGGTTGGTCGAGATTATGGGAAAATTGGGAAAGACGGTGAAAAGGAGTGCCAAATGTGTAACTTGGGCGAAAAGTGGAGACCATGGAACACTTTCTATTAGAATGTCCAAAATCCCAGTCTACAAGAATAAGATTCACTGGGCGTATAATGAGTAAGTGGGATGGGAGAATGAAGGACATGTGGTTAGTGGGTGACACAAAGGAGAGGTTAATATGCTCATCGTAGAGATTGGGATGAATGGGTACGAGTTATCTTCAAGCAGTTCGTCTGCCAGAGTTGGCGTGAGAATAGGGAGGCATTTGGGAGCGCAGGGGTAACCAAGACCTTCTCACCTGAGAACCACGGCAAATCAGCGATCAGCCAAAGTGTTATTAATATTATATCGACCTACGTATATAGTGTTAAAGCCTTATCCATCTGATTCATGAGAATCATGTTATATTGTTTATTCCAATTGATTGATTCCAGACGAGATTGTTCGAACAGATTCAGCCAGGCAAGTCTACAAAAGTGATGATCGACTTTTCTTTCAATTACAAGGTCCGAAGGGTAGCCTGGGTGCTGTAGAATCCCTCCTTGAGTATCAGATTTTTGAAAAAATTTTTCGGGGGAGGGGTTCCCTGGACTCCACCAGTAGGAGGGGACACGCTCCGCAACACCCACCCCACCTCAGGGCTACGCACCTAGCTGGCATCATTTTTCTGGGCAAATCTTCCAGTCCCTTCCCCTATAAAAGGCTTGGTCCGTTGGCCTACGCCTATGTTGGGCAATATCAAGGATTCAAAATATTATATAATTATATAAATTTTCAATTTTCCGAGTGATTCCTCCCTCAATGGATATATCAGGTGCGCTGATAAGTGTGTGTGTGGGGGGGGGGGGGGGGGGGGGGTGTAAATATTTTTTTTAGTGGTGACGTATATTTCACGTAACCAGTCCAGTCAAGGGGTTACTCTCTAGTTTTGAATGAATTTTGAACAAGTCTTGAGTTTTATTTTGTACCATAGTCACGACTAATTAATATTCCAACAACTCCAAGACAAGCCTTCTGCAAAGGCAAGCCGCGAATAGTCAAATCTTACCTGTTCTCAAATGGACCTTCCCAGTTACGTCACTTGTGCATTATTGCAAAATGGACGTTGTTCCGAAAATACACAAAAAGAAATAAAAAATCCGTTCATATAATTTTCGAGTAAGCTGCAATCACAAAATGTAACGACTGTGAAGGGGAATGAATACATTACAAGTAATCGGGGTCTGAAAAATAAAACATACTTTCTTGATTTTGTTTTATTCCCGTGTTAATTTATCCGCAGGGGGATTCAGAACAGACAGTAGTGATTACACACCCTGTGGCTTATAGTTGTTTCAAGGCAAGTTTTGATTGCATATATAGAGGTAGCCAACACTTGCCTGGAAACAACGGTCAAGATACTAAAACTAGGACCCTGCAAATCACACATTTTTGAATCGAATCTAGTCTCGAAACTCCGAATCGAATGAGGGGCATCTTGAAAATGACCTATTGGGGAGAGGAGTGTAAATCTTATTTGTTCCGCCTGTGATGGTATCACCGGAGCGTGTACAAACCATGATAAACTTTCGAATCCAAAAGACAAATTTACTGTTATAAAACTGCATTCACAATCTACTATTCGCATTTTGTCCAATTTAATTTCATTTGTTTCAAACTTGGCATATTTCTTCATCGTCGTGTGACAGCAAGCCACTCTTATAGAAGTTGTTAACAAGTTGCCTCTATTCATTGTTTTCCTCCATTGTTTATTTAAGCTCTATTCACTAATTTAATAAGGCATATCATTAAGACCCAGTGAAAGCTTACTTTAATCTTTATTCAAGTAAACTTGTTATGACATGACGCATTTATTATATTGTATATATAGCCTTGATCACAAGTAAGAATTCAGTTATAGTTTGGATTTCCAAACGTTACTCTGCTTCATTTTATTGGGAAATCCCATGAGCTATTGCTGTAAAATTGTTCGGATATCCAACAAGTCCGGTTATTAAATGTTGATTGCTGTTTGATATTTGGAATACCAGATTCGCTATTAAATTGTTATCATCTTTAATTTGTCTCCGAGTCATCAGTTGAACATCATTGTTTCACAGCAAATATCGACGGTCGTTCCCCACGGTTATAATGGCACAAGTCCCAAATGATGAAATATTCTAACTACTTCATCAAGGCATGCCTTCGTCGAAGGCATGGCTTGATGATGTAGTTGAAATATTACCCAATAAGTATTATGGTTCAAAACCAGGAACAGTGAGAATCACAGATAGGCCTGCTATGCACTGCACAGCGGTAGCCGATAGCAGCAGAGCTTCGTCGACACTGTTTGGAAACCTTAAATTTTCTTTCAACAGTGGTAGTGACAAGTGAAACTGAAATTAGTTTGGGTGGTGGCAAGTTTTGTGAAATTGCGTAGATGTTTGATACCAAGCTTTATCATATGACTATGACATTTTTACCCTAAATATCACTACTGTTTGACGATGTCTCACCCGGTGTTGTATCACACCGGGTGAGATTTTTCCGGATCAAAAGTCCATATCACACTCTTACGGAAATCAAAACTCCATATCACACTCCCACGGAAATATCCGAGAGTTTCCGTGAATAGTTTTCGTAACTAGGGAAGTCGTTGTTGTTTCGTCTGCTATTTTGTAATCGGCTTTTCACTGCATATTAATTAAAATGGCAAATTTGGGTGAATTTGACATCGAAACAATGTCACATGATAAACATATCATCATAACAGTGTGTTGATCCGTGTCGTAGTATCACGTTGAGTTGAGGTGGCCAGATTTTCGGATCACACGAGCTGCCGCAGTGTGATCCGAAAATCTGGCCACCTCAACTCGACGTGATACTACGACACGGATCAACACACTGTTATGATAATATCTATATATTAACGAGGAAAGATTCGAAAGGAAACGAATTTTTCGAATCGAACCGAATAGCAACTTAAGATTCGAAATCGAATTCAATCTCGAGCTTTTCAGATCCCTAACTTATACCGAAACATTGACTTGACTCACAGACAGCATGTTGAGCATGTGCTTTGTTACAGTGAAACATGATCAATGCTAGAACTACGCCCCGTAGGTGTTTTGGGACATCAACAAAGACACGAGAAGCCAAAAAGGATATTTCAGAGAGTTAATATAACAACAACATAATTTTGAAGGGCATGACAGTGTATTAACGGCTCAACAGAAATGGTTAACAGCCCAAGAGTTTATTAGCGGCCCGCGACGAAGTCGAGGGCCGCTAATAAGCTCAAGGGCTGTTAACCATTTCTGTTGAGCCGTTGATACACTGTAATGCTCGACAAAGTCATGTTATTTCTATTATTGCCACTTTCGTGCATCGGGTACATTACAGTTAAATTATATGGGAAATAAGATAAATAAATGGAGTCTGACGTTTTAGAATTTAAAAAAACAGCGACACTATCGTCTGATTTGTTGACAAACAAACCGGGTAACATGACTATCGTCAGATCAGCCTACGGCGAAATTTGGAAAGTTAGATGATGAAATATATCTTCGAAATGCGAACTTAAGGCAAAGAGTTTATTCATCAAAGATGTCATTACTTACTTTGTGTGCATCGCTTCATATATTTGATACATTATCTATCCGTGACACAAAAGGACACACTTGAAACAAATTTGTTAATTGTGTTTACAAATTAAAAAAATCCGAATTGAATTTCGATCCAAATGGAAATCTGGGAAAAATATTGTTGATCGGCTGAAGATGTGACGTCATTGTTTATATTTAGACGTGTCGGGCTGTTATTGACGTGTTGGGATGTTACAGTCAATAACGGCCCAACACGTCACATGACTTGTACTTGTTGAGCATTACGAGGTTTCAACTCCAGGTAAAACATTGTTAATGTACTAGGAACGCCCGCAAAAGTGGTAATAATATAACAACAACAGAATTTTCAATGGGACCTAATAGCAACTTACTTGGCGAATCCATGGTGCCTCCAAATTGGACCAATCTAAAAACTACGCTTTACTGGTAAAATAGGACCCGGTCACTAATGCTTGGGGAGGAAGTCCTCTAAAATTAGCAACGTGGAAATAAACGATTGACTAAACTTGACATTATATCCATGTTGCGATCATGGTTTGCCATTGTGCAGAAATAGGTGACCTTAAACACCAATAAATAACAATAAATAATACATTTGATTGTATAATTCCGCGGCTACGGATGATAAAAGTGACTTGAAACTCCAGGTAACGGTACAGTCCAACAAGCTTAGCACCCCACTCAAAATCGGTCCGCTCATTTCGACGTTTCCTTGGGCCAGCAAGGGTAGTCTTGTAACACAAATCCACGGAAGCGGTGCGCATGTTCGGAATATGTATTCACTTACTCACTGTCCGCTCTTCCGCTCTCGCTCTCTTCCTGTCAAAATGGGCATTGTATATGAGACTTTGAAACGATTCTGAAGACAATTGGATGTGTTTATTGAGATACCTGTTCTCTGTTTGTATTTATGTGTGTGCGTGTGTCTGTATGTGTGTGGGCTGGAGATTCAGCGTGCAAGAGGCTGTGTGTAACAGGGGTTGCGCCAGGGATTTCTCGACAGGGGGGCTGACCTCCCCGACAGGGGGGCTATAACATTTGACCTCCCAAACGAAGGAAAATGAGTGAAAATTGGTAAATTGGAGAACCAAAATAGAAGCAAATTGAGTATGTTTGTTGATTATTTAACCCTTTACCTACATGTAACCTGAAAAGCAGACATCACTTGCAAAAATAATTCTTGAATAACTATTTTTTTATTTTTTGTCTCAAAAACATAGGTTATGACCCCTCGTTGGAACGAGCTCGGCGAGCTCGTTCCAACGAGGGGTCATAACCTATGTTTTTGAGACAAAAAATGAAAAAAATAATGAAAATTAATTGGCGATTTTTGAGAATAGCGCTGGCCGGTTTTGGCCGTTACCTTAGGTAAAGGGTTAAAGTAAACATATTATAATAAGGTCGGGAAATATTTCATCTATAAAGCCAGTTTGACGAACGACATTAAGGAATTTCGTGAGACCCACTATTCTCTATCAAAGTTCCAGTGATGCACGGGTTCGAGACAGACAAGACGAGATATCTACATTCGATTGTCGGAAATTTCTCGTGAAGTCGGGTTTACGAGACTCTCCGACGGACTGACTAAAAATCTCCGACCGGGGGCTGGGCCTCTCCGACGGAGGGGGGGGGGGGGGCTCCCGCGATATTATCCGCGATATCATATGGACATCCACTACCGGAGGTCAGACTACCAGAGGCCGGACTACCTGGGGTCACCGTCAGACTACTGGAGGTCAGACTACTTGAGATCAGACTACTGGAGGTCAGACTACCGGAGGTCAGACTACTGGAGGTCACCGGAGGTAGTGGATGTCCATGTATCATCGCAGATAATACCGCACCCCATACATACAGCATAGTTCCTGCGGTGGGTCTCCTGTACACCATAATAAATTGGCTTATGTTTTTCAAAATTGAAGTGAGTTTCTACTTAGGCTGGAAAATATTGTGATCATATGCAAATTAACCACCCCAGTGTCACACTGACCTGTTTTCCTCAGTTTTCCAGGGGAAGCGCCCGAACCCCGACGACGGGACAACAGTGCCGAGAATATCCATTCATCTCGAACTGCCACTAATATTCCTCAGTGAATATAGGTGTTTTTATTGGGGTTTAACGACACTTTCGGCAACCAAGGTCATCTCGTGTCGGAGTGAATATAAATCTTTAAGAGTATGATAGTTAGGTATCGTAAATTCTGTATTTAACCCTTTTACCTAACATGAAAAGCAGACGACACTTGCAACAAAAATTCTTGAATAACTTTTTTTTTTCTTTTTTTCTCAAAAACATAGGTTATGACCCCTCTTTTGAACGAGCTCGACGAGCTCGTTCCAAAGAGGGGTCATAACCCATGTTTTTGAGACAAAAATGAAAAAAATAATGAAAATTAATTGGCGATTTTTGTGAATAGCGCTGGCCGGTTTTTGCCGTAACGTTGCGTAAAGGGTTAAAATAAAATAAATCTGAAAGCAGAAATACATAGAGGATATTCACGAAAATTTGATGAATACCGAAAATATCTCGTGAGTGGCTACAAAGAAATATGAGGATCTTCACGAGCGACGCAATCCCGTATTTTCTTGTTTCTGCATAGAATATATCAAATACAAAACTAAGAACAAGAGATAAGATAATATAAGATGAGTTTATTCAGCAAAAAACACCAAGGACAGACAGATTGCATGATATACATAGCAATAGCAATAAACGTAAAGATAATACATAGAGGATATTCACGAAAATTTGATGAATACCGAAAATATCACGTGAGTGGCTACAAAGAAATATGAGGATCTTCACGAGCGACGCAGTCGCGAGTGAAGATCCTCATATTTCTTGTAGCCACGAACGAGATATTTTCGGTATTCATCAAATTTTCGTGAATTTTCTTTTTATTTAATGCTCTACGACTACAAACTCTCCAATTTGTGGCCTTTATTTGCCATTAAGGCGCAAAATTTATGTGCCGAACCGGCGTCCATACAAAAATTACAACAACCAAACTCCAACCATTGGAATGTGTGAATATCCGCACAAAAAGTAGTCCCGTCTTATTTCTCCCCTAACTTTACGATTTACCAAGGCTGGCGAATTGAAATAATCGCAATGTGTTTCGAAGAAATAGAACAATAACAAAAAACACCACTTTCTTATTTTCAATAACAAGACACGTCATTTTATTTTTTTTGAACTCAATGCACTGAAGACGTGTGAAGTTGAACTGAAGAAATTTGAAAGTGATTTCGGCTTTTCGCTGGAAGGTGAATGAGAAAGTCAAACTTTGAAACCGCTGATTTAATGAATTGATTTAGTCACTGTCACTATCAATTATTCGAATTCGTTTGTATTTGGGACTCTGGAATTCATTACTGATGTGCTGACTCGTTTAAAGTACATGTGATTCGTCATCCGAACCTACGATGAAATATCGATTTCTAAATATCATTTTGATATTTCGTTTTGCCGACAGACAGGGGAATATGACTTAATTTTTCAGCGTGAATTGATGCCTGAGCATTAAATAAAAAAGAATATTTCCATTTGTAACAACATAAAGCACTTGGCCTGTTTGTCCAGTAAAGGGTAAACAGTGAAGGTTATCAATATTCAATGTCATGTGCTTGATTTCATTTCTGTTTTTTCTCCCACCACAAGTGTGTGATATTAACTTTAATATTTGACTTACTGGTGATGTATGTTCACAAAGGTCACTTTTCGTCACTTTGTCCTCAGTGTTGTTTGTACTAGGAAATCTGCCATCCCACGCGTCTGTAATATAACCCTCACCCAACACACACACAACACATAGAGCAAATCTGTCTTCTCATGCGTCTGTAATATACCCCCCCCCCCCCCCCACACACACACACACACACAATGCACAGCCCTACCTTGACTTCCCGTGGGAATTATGGAAAGTGAAGCGGTGCTTGTTTATTGTGGTAAGCATGGTCTATTTAACTGGTAAAATAGAATTCGGTAACCAATACTTGGAGTGGAAGTCCTCCAAACTGGATATAAATGACTGACTGGACATGACTTTATTACCATGTTATGGTCACGATGAGCCATTGTGCAGAAATATGTGACCTTAAAGACCAATAAATAAATACCTTACCTTCACAAATATGAACATCGCTCCCCAATAATCGCTTTGATATGGACATCTCCCAAAGGGAACTGTTCTCGGACAGTGTTGTTTGGTGAGGTATCGCTCCCCGAGTCGGAACCCTGTTCTCAGGGGGTTCGGACATGTTATGCCCCTGCGCCTTTATGTGAGGGAGAACATTAAAGTCACCAGTCCGCACATACGTATTCTGCCCGATAACGCGTTTTCTTTGGAAAAATGTGAGTACTGAAAGTTCCGTTGATTTTAATTATTTATTTATTGGTGTTTGAGGTCACATATAAGGCTAATCATGACCGTATTTTAACTTGATGCAGCGAAATTTCATTTTTACGTTTTTCGACCTTCGATCGCCAATAATGTCAAAGCGTTAACAATTTTACGACAATTCACAGGAAACTGCACAATGTTTGAGGCAATGGATTCCTCTTGAAATCAGGGGTGGCGCCAGGGATTTCTCGACAGGGGGGGGGGGGGGGGCCTGACCTCTCAGACAGGGGGGCTATAACATTTGACCTCCCAAACGAAGGAAAATGAGTAAAAATTGGTAAATTGGAGAACCAAAATAGAAGCAAATTGAGTATGTTTGTTGATTATTTAACCCTTTATCTAACCTGAAAAGCAGACGACACTTGCAAAAATAATTCTTGAATAACTAATTTTTTTCATTTTTTGTCTCAAAAACATAGGTTATGACCCCTCGTTGGAACGAGCTCGTTCCAACGAGGGGTCATAACCTATGATTTTGAGACAAAAAATGAAAAAAATAATGAAAATTAATTGGCGATTTTTGAGAATAGCGCTGGCCGGTTTGGCCGTTACCTTAGGTAAAGGGTTAAAAGTAAACATTATTATAATAAGGTCGGGAAATATTTCATCTATAAAGCAAGCTTGACGAACGACATTAAGGAATTTCGTGAGAATCACTATTCTCTATCAAAGTTCCAGTGCTGCACGGGTTCGAGACTGGCAAGACGAGATATCTACATTTGATTGTCGGACATTTCTCGTGAAGTCGGGTTTACGAGACTCTCCGACGGACTGACTAAAGGGGGGGGGGGCTGGACCTCTCCGACGGGGGGGGGGGGGGGGGGTTGTAGCCCTCCCCCATCCTCCCCTTGGCGCCACCACTGCTTGAAATGAGCTGTATTAATGTAGTGCTATGGTATTAAGCTTTTGAAATCCCACGTCACCTGGGAGATGGTAACGCCTGTCGATATTCACGTTATCTCTCAGGTATTTGATGTCGGTTTTTAAACTATTTTCAATTTGTTATTCGGGACCATGAGTACTAAAAATTCCCTTGATTTCAGCTTTATGCATTGAAAAGTAATTGTGACGTTTTTTGCCCTAGATCGGCAGTAACGTGATAGCGTTAACAGTTTTCGGACAAATTGAATGAAACTGCACACTATTTGAGCTAATCTATTCTGATTGACGCCCGGGATATTATAATAGTGTTATGTTATGAAGCTGTGGGGGTATGGCTGACATCAAAGAGAGGGGGTAACGCCTGCGGTATTGAAGTCGTATCTCTGGAAAATGGCGCTGGATTTCAAAACAAATTAACTTGTTATTCGGGACCATACAGAAAAGTCGCTGTGGACTGGTCGTAATGCACGTGTGGACAGTGATGTCCTCCCGTCCGTTTACCAGATTATAAAAATCATCACAAGCAAATTTTTAATTAATGAAGCACCTGGTTGTACCCAGTGCTTCATTAATTAAGTTTTTGATGATTATTCATTTAATAAGTGTTTTCAATCTAATATTATTGCGTCCGTGGAAAGACTTTCCACTCCGTGGAAAGTAACCACTCCTCGGCGGCCGTACTCTACTAAAGGTTCCTTGATTTCAGCTTTATACAGTGAACTTTAACTCTTAACCCGCTGAGTATTTTCAAGATAGTTTTCATCAAATCTAGTCATGGCTGCTGTGAAGCAGCCATGACTAGATTTGATGAAAAATTCATCTAAATTTAAATCAAGAAACCATTGGTGCAAAAATCTATAAAATTTACAGGGGGGAAATTTTGATTAAATGCGTCCAAATTATACTTATTTCAGTGGCTAGAAACATCGTGTCCTGGCAGGAATATCCGCCAGCAGCATGCAAGGAGTTAATGTCGTTTTCCGATCTTCGATCGCCAATAACGCCATAGCGTTAACAATATTCCGGCAATTTGGATAAAACTGCACAATGTTTGAGGTGGGAGCGTGGTGGCTCAGTAGATAGAGGTGCAGGCTGCAAGCCGAGAGGTCCTCGGTTCGAATCCCACCTGCGGCACCCGCGTTGTGTCCTTGGGCAAGACACTTCATCTCCAGTGCCCGCATGGGGGCACGGTGGCGTTGTGTACTAAGGTGTACTGCACGTCGATGGTGCGCTTGTCTTCAACCAATGCTAACTCTGCTTGTGTGGAGTTAGTATGTTGGGGAGCTGACAGTTGCTCGCCGTTGCTCGGTGGTTCTCTCCGGGTGCTCCGGCTTCCTCCACCCGTAAAACTGTCACGGTCATGTTTAGCCATTGTGCATAAATATGTGACCTTAAACACCAATAAATAAATAAATATAAATATAATGTTTGAGGTAATGGATTTCTCTTAACGTGTCCGATATTATAGGGGTGCTATGCTAGGTAGTTGCTTTGCGATAGGGTTGTCACCAGATGGAAGGGGTAACGATATTGGCATCATATCTCTGGTATTTGACGTCGGATTTTGAATAAATAAAAAATTCAACTTCTTAATCGGGACCAACCATGAGTTCTTATAGTTCACCTGATTTCAACTATATGAATTGAAATTCAATGTTGTCATTTTCCGACCTCGATCGACAGTAACGTGATAAGTAAATAGGAGATGCCACTCTGGCAAACTGTTTTTTAACACTGCAGTTCCCATACACGACCCTGGACCCACTCTGGCGAACCTTTTCAGCAAAGAAATTCTCTTATATGACCCTGAATGCACTCTGGCGAACTTTTTTAGCACTGAAATTCTCATAGACGACTCTGGATGCACTCTGGCGAACTGTTTTAACACTGAAGTTCCCAAAGACGACCCTGGATGCACTCTGGCGAACTTTTGTAGCACTGAAACTTTCATAAACGATCCTGGATGCACTCTGGCAAACTGTTTTAACACTGAAGTTCCATTAGACGAGCTTGGATGCACTCTGATAATGAAATGGCATTTCGCCAGAGTGCATCCATGTTCGTCAATAGGAATTTCCGGCAATTTGAATGAAAATGTACAATTCTCGCTTTAACTATTCCCTTTCCCGTCTGTGATAGGTGTGTAGAGCTACGTTATGTAGTTTTGGTAGTAGGGCTCTCACAAACTGGGTGGGAAGGGTTGGGGTAGAACTTAAAACGACGTTAAAACGTTGAAAATGTCTTTAACCCTTTAGAACTATAGTGATATCTTGCATGCCAGTTCAATGGTAGCAATCAGAAGAGTCCATATTCATTATTTAGTGTAAACCAATCAATATTTTCAACGTGAGGCCTCGGGGCGTTGAAAATATTGATTGGTCTACCCACATATTTACTGAACAGCCAGCATATTTATGATGTTTTGATGTATCCTGTTCCTGGCGAGAAAAGCGGTCGCTCGGGTTCAAAGGGTTAATTGAAAAATCTATAAACACATGTATTTTTTTTACCTGTACAACATACAAAAATTTCATGAAAATCGGGAGAAATTTAAATTTTGTGATGTTGGTGTGCAAATAGTCACTCGAGAAATCGACATAACCATTGAGAAATTCATTTTTAACCCGTTACCCAACGAATCGCCCGCGTCCGCCCGCGTAATATGCAAATTCAGCAGCTGAAAAAAAATTTCAACAAAACCATATCATGTGACCCCTCTTAGGAACGAGCTCGACGAGCTCGTACCAAAGAGGGGTCACATGATATGGTTTTGTTGAAATGTTTTGAAAAAATTTAAAAATGATATTTAAAATAATAAATTTTGAAATCATCAGCGTTGGGTAAAGGTTTAAAAATGTTTTTGTCAGAGATGAGATTTACAATAGGATTTAATTCCTGGAACGGGAATTTTCTGGTTCTCATATTTGAAAGTGAGTCACGATACCGGGAATTTTCCGGTTGTGGTTTCTGAATATCAGTCTCCGATACCCGGGAAATTCATAGGGAAGAACCGGGAATCAAAAGCTGCGGTCCGCAACCTTTGATTCCCAATTCTAGTCTATGAATTTTTCGATCATTAGCACTCATTTTCAGAACCGGTAACCGGTAAATTCCCGTTCGCGAGATTAAACCATAGTCCCAACGACGATGCTGGTCTCGGAAGAAACTGATATTTGTCGTACTCTTATAAATTACAATACGCAATTATTAATACCATGGTCTATGAATTTTCCGAGTATCGTGATTGACTTTCAGAACCTGAAGCCGCACACCTATGAAATCCCCGTTCCCGGTATTAAACCTTACCACAAAAAAGGCTGAAGATCGCTATAAGTCAATTCCACTTCGTCGAATGACTTAATAATTCAATCAAAAGTTAACTTATATGAATGACGCTGCTATATCGAAGTCCCTGTTTAAATTTATTTATTTATAAGGTTTAACGACACATTAGCAGCCCAGGTCTTATCGTGTCGGTAACACTTTTACGGGTGGAGGAAGCCGGAGTACCCGGGGAGAACCACCGAGCAACGACGAGCAGCTGCCAGCTCCCCAACATTGTAACTCCGCTCTGCAGCACAGGGGATTGGTTGAAGGAAGACATGCGCACCGTCGACGTGAGGTACGGCTTAGTACACGGCGTCATCGAGCCCCCATGTGGACAACCGGGGTTAAGTGCCTTACCCAAGGACACAACGCGGGAGTCCGAATCGATCGCGCATACGGTCACCCAGCCAAGGACTAACCGGGCTCGAGGTTGCTTAACTTCGGTGATCCGACGAGAACCGGTTAACATAATACCACCGCACCACCTCGCCTCCGCCCTGTTTAACCCTTTGAGACTTTAATTATCCTGACGTTCAATCGTCACTGGGAATTCAGTTTCTTCAACGTTTTTCAAAATGTGACGTCAAACGTCGGAAAGTACAAATAACCAGACATTTTACACCTTAGTGATTAACTGGTCGAGGGCTAGATTATTTTTGCTTGTCTGAATTTGTTATTTAAAATAATTTGTAATAAAACAAATTTGTATAAACAAAACATTATTTATGTTTGACTGAATATGAAATATAGGCAAGGAAAATGTTGACTTTTGCTCTGGTATCCTCATCTTTTGAAAGCCCTGATAGTGGCTTCTAGCACTTAACTGGTTAAGAAGTCTTTACTAATTACTAGTTAATATTAGTACTGTAAGCTGCGATAACATTTGGATCAACTGTTGTCACACTGAGCACTATTCGGAAGAAAAAGGAATAACCAACAAATGACCACAAAATGTCGACACGCTGCATGATTTTGTACTTCATTAGACGCACAAAAGTATCAACACGCTATTTGATTTTGTACATCATAAGACGCACAAAAGTATCAATGCGCTATTTGATTTTGTACATCATAAGACGCACAAAAGTATCAACGCGCTATTTGATTTTGTACATCATAAGACGCACAAAAGTATCAATGCGCTATTTGATTTTGTACATCATAAGACTTACAAATGTATCAACGCGCTATTTGATTTTGTACATCATAAGACGCACAAAAGTATCAACGTGCTATTTGATTTTGTACATCATAAGACTACATAAGTATCAACGTGCTATTTGATTTTGTACATCATAAGACTTACAAAAGTATCAACGCGCTATTTGATTTTGTACATCATAAGACTTACAAATGTATCAACGCGCTATTTGATTTTGTACATCATAAGACTTACAAAAGTATCAATGCGCTATTTGATTTTGTACATCATAAGACGTACAAAAGTATCAATGCGCTATTTTATTTTGTACATCATAAGACGCACAAAAGTATCAACGCGCTATTTGATTTTGTACATCATAAGACGTACAAAAGTATCAACGCGCTATTGGATTTTGTACATCATAAGACGCACAAAAGTATCAATGCGCTATTTGATTTTGTACATCATAAGATGCACAAAAGTATCAACGCGCTATTTGATTTTGTACATCATAAGACGCACAAAAGTATCAACGCACTATTTGATTTTGTACATCATAAGACTACATAAGTATCAACGCACTATTTGATTTTGTACATCATAAGACGTACAAAAGTATCAATGCACTATTTGACTTTGTACATCATAAGACGCACAAAAGTATCAACGCGCTATTTGATTTTGTACATCATAAGACTACATAAGTATCAACGCACTATTTGATTTTGTACATCATAAGACGTACAAAAGTATCAATGCGCTATTTGATTTTGTACATCATAAGACGCACAAAAGTATCAACGCACTATTTGATTTTGTACATCACAAGACGTACAAAAGTATCAACGCGCTATTTGATTTTGTACATCATAAGACGCACAAAAGTATCAATGCGCTATTTGATTTTGTACATCATAAGACACACAAAAGTATCAAAAGTATCAACGTGCTATTTGATTTTGTACATCATAAGACGTACAAAAGTATCAACGCGCTATTTGATTTTGTACATCATAAGACGCACAAAAGTATCAATGCGCTATTTGATTTTGTACATCATAAGACATACAAAAGTATCAACGCGCTATTTGATTTTGTACATCATAAAACTACATAAGTATCAACGTGCTATTTGATTTTGTACATCATAAGACGTACAAAAGTATCAACGCGCTATTTGATTTTGTACATCATAAGACGCACAAAAGTATCAATGTGCTATTTGATTTTGTACATCATAAGACTACATAAGTATCAACGCGCTATTTGATTTTGTACATCATAAGACATACAAAAGTATCAATGCGCTATTTCATTTTGTACATCATAAGACGCACAAAAGTATCAATGCGCTATTTGATTTTGTACATCATAAGACATACAAAAGCACCAACGCGCTATTTGATTTTCTACATGATAAGACATACAAAAGTATCAACGCGCTATTTGATTTTGTACATCATAAGACATACAAAAGTATCAATGCGCTATTTCATTTTGTACATCATAAGACATACAAAAGTATCAACGCGCTATTTGATTTTGTACATCATAAGACGCACAAAAGTATCAATGCGCTATTTCATTTTGTACATCATAAGACATACAAAAGTATCAACGCGCTATTTGATTTTGTACATCATAAGATGCACAAAAAGTATCAACGCGCTATTTGATTTTGTACATCATAAGACTACATAAGTATCAACGCGCTATTTGATTTTGTACATCATAAGATGCACAAAAGAATCAATGCGCTATTTGATTTTGTACATCATAAGACGTACAAAAGTATCAATGCGCTATTTGATTTTGTACATCATAAGACATACAAAAGTATCAATGCGCTATTTGATTTTGTACATCATAAGACTACATAAGTATCAACGTGCTATTTGATTTTGTACATCATAAGACGCACAAAAGTATCAACGCGCTATTTGATTTTGTACATCATAAGACTTACAAATGTATCAACGCGCTATTTGATTTTGTACATCATAAGACATACAAAAGTATCAATGCGCTATTTGATTTTGTACATCATAAGACGTACAAAAGTATCAATGCACTATTTGATTTTGTACATCATAAGACACACAAAAGTATCAATGCGCTATTTGATTTTGTACATCATAAGACGCACAAAAGTATCAATGCGCTATTTCATTTTGTACATCATAAGACATACAAAAGGATCAATGCGCTATTTGATTTTGTACATCATAAGACTACATAAGTATCAACGCGCTATTTGATTTTGTACATCATAAGACGTACAAAAGTATCAACGCGCTATTTGATTTTGTACATCATAAGACGCACAAAGGTATCAACGCGCTATTTGATTTTGTACATCATAAGACTACATAAGTATCAACGCGCTATTTGATTTTGTACATCATAAGACGCACAAAAGTATCAATGCACTATTTGATTTTGTACATAACAAGACGTACAAAAGTATCAATGTGCTGTTTGATTTTGTACATCATAAGACGCACAAAAGTATCAATGCGCTATTTGATTTTGTACATCATAAGACATACAAAAGTATCAACGAGCTATTTGATTTTGTACATCATAAGACGCACAAAAGTATCAATGCGCTATTTGATTTTGTACATCATAAGACGCACAAAAGTATCATAAGTATCAACGTGCTATTTGATTTTGTACATCATAAGACGTACAAAAGTATCAACGCGCTATTTGATTTTGTACATCATAAGACGCACAAAAGTATCAATGCGCTATTTGATTTTGTACATCATAAGACGCACAAAAGTATCAATGCGCTATTTGATTTTGTACATCATAAGACGCACAAAAGTATCATAAGTATCAACGTGCTATTTGATTTTGTACATCATAAGACGCACAAAAGTATCAACGCGCTATTTGATTTTGTACATCATAAGACGCACAAAAGTATCAATGCACTATTTGATTTTGTACATCATAAGACATACAAAAGTATCAATGCGCTATTTGATTTTCTACATCATAAGACTACATAAGTAAGTCATAAGATGTACAAAAGTATCAACGCGCTATTTGATTTTGTACATCATAAGACTACATAAGTATCAACGCGCTATTTGATTTTGTACATCATAAGATGCACAAAAGAATCAACGCGCTATTTGATTTTGTACATCATAAGACGTACAAAAGTATCAATGCGCTATTTGATTTTGTACATCATAAGACTACATAAGTATCAACGCGCTATTTGATTTTGTACATCATAAGACATACAAAAGTATCAACGCGCTATTTGATTTTGTACATCATAAGACGCACAAAAGTATCAACGCGCTATTTGATTTTGTACATCATAAGACTACATAAGTATCAACGCGCTATTTGATTTTGTACATCATAAGATACACAAAAGTATCAACGCGCTATTTGATTTTGTACATCATAAGACGCACAAAAGTATCAACACGCTATTTGATTTTGTACATCATAAGACGCACAAAAGTATCAATGCGCTATTTGATTTTGTACATCATAAGACTTACAAATGTATCAACGTGCTATTTGATTTTGTACATCATAAGACATACAAAAGTATCAATGCGCTATTTGATTTTGTACATCATAAGACGTACAAAAGTATCAATGCGCTATTTGATTTTGTACATCATAAGACGCACAAAGGTATCAACGCGCTATTTGATTTTGTACATCATAAGACGCACAAAAGTATCAATGCGCTATTTCATTTTGTACATCATAAGACATACAAAAGTATCAATGCGCTATTTGATTTTGTACATCATAAGACTACATAAGTATCAACGCGCTATTTGATTTTGTACATCATAAGAAGTACAAAAGTATCAACGCGCTATTTGATTTTGTACATCATAAGACGCACAAAAGTATCAATGCACTATTTGATTTTGTACATCATAAGACGCACAAAAGTATCAATGCGCTATTTGATTTTGTACATCATAAGACGCACAAAGGTATCAACGCACTATTTGATTTTGTACATCATAAGACTACATAAGTATCAACGCGCTATTGGATTTTGTACATCATAAGACGCACAAAAGTATCAACGCGCTATTTGATTTTCTACATCATAAGACGCACAAAAGTATCAACGCACTATTTGATTTTGTACATCATAAGACGCACAAAAAGTATCAACGCACTATTTGATTTTGTACATCATAAGACTACATAAGTATCAACGCGCTATTTGATTTTGTACATCATAAGACGCACAAAAGTATCAATGCGCTATTTGATTTTGTACATCATAAGACGCACAAAAGTATCAATGCGCTATTTGATTTTGTACATCATAAGACTACATAAGTATCAACGCGCTATTTGATTTTGTACATCATAAGACGCACAAAAGTATCAATGCACTATTTGATTTTGTACATAACAAGACGTACAAAAGTATCAACATGCTATTTGATTTTGTACATCATAAGACGCACAAAAGTATCAATGCGCTATTTGATTTTGTACATCATAAGATGCACAAAAGTATCATAAGTATCAATGTGCTATTTGATTTTGTACATCATAAGATGCACAAAAGTATCAACGCGCTATTTGATTTTGTACATCATAAGACGCACAAAAGTATCAATGCGCTATTTGATTTTGTACATCATAAGACATACAAAAGTATCAACGCGCTATTTGATTTTGTACATCATAAGACTACATAAGTATCAACGCGCTATTTGATTTTGTACATCATAAGAAGTACAAAAGTATCAACGCGCTATTTGATTTTGTACATCATAAGACGCACAAAAGTATCAATGCACTATTTGATTTTGTACATCATAAGACGCACAAAAGTATCAATGCGCTATTTGATTTTGTACATCATAAGACGCACAAAGGTATCAACGCACTATTTGATTTTGTACATCATAAGACTACATAAGTATCAACGCGCTATTGGATTTTGTACATCATAAGACGCACAAAAGTATCAACGCGCTATTTGATTTTCTACATCATAAGACGCACAAAAGTATCAACGCACTATTTGATTTTGTACATCATAAGTCGCACAAAAAGTATCAACGCACTATTTGATTTTGTACATCATAAGACTACATAAGTATCAACGCGCTATTTGATTTTGTACATCATAAGACGCACAAAAGTATCAATGCGCTATTTGATTTTGTACATCATAAGACGCACAAAAGTATCAATGCGCTATTTGATTTTGTACATCATAAGACTACATAAGTATCAACGCGCTATTTGATTTTGTACATCATAAGACGCACAAAAGTATCAATGCACTATTTGATTTTGTACATAACAAGACGTACAAAAGTATCAACATGCTATTTGATTTTGTACATCATAAGACGCACAAAAGTATCAATGCGCTATTTGATTTTGTACATCATAAGATGCACAAAAGTATCATAAGTATCAATGTGCTATTTGATTTTGTACATCATAAGATGCACAAAAGTATCAACGCGCTATTTGATTTTGTACATCATAAGACGCACAAAAGTATCAATGCGCTATTTGATTTTGTACATCATAAGACGCACAAAAGTATCAACGCGCTATTTGATTTTGTACATCATAAGACTACATAAGTATCAACGCGCTATTTGATTTTGTACATCATAAGACGTACAAAAGTATCAATGCGCTATTTGATTTTGTACATCATAAGACGCACAAAAGTATCAATGTGCTATTTGATTTTGTACATCATAAGACTACATAAGTATCAATGCGCTATTTGATTTTGTACATCATAAGACGCACAAAAGTATCAACGCGCTATTTGATTTTGTACATCATAAGAGGCACAAAAGTATCAATGCGCTATTTGATTTTGTACATCATAAGACATACAAAAGTATCAACGCGCTATTTGATTTTGTACATCATAAGACTACATAAGTATCAACGCGCTATTTGATTTTGTGCATCATAAGATGTACAAAAGTATCAACGCGCTATTTGATTTTGTACATCATAAGACGCACAAAAAGTATCAACGCGCTATTTGATTTTGTAAATCATAAGACTACATAAGTATCAACGCGCTATTTGATTTTGTACATCATAAGATGCACAAAAGAATCAACATGCTATTTGATTTTGTACATCATAAGACGTACAAAAGTATCAACGCGCTATTTGATTTTGTACATCATAAGACGCACAAAAGTATCAATGCGCTATTTGATTTTGTACATCATAAGACATACAAAAGTATCAATGCGCTATTTGATTTTGTACACCATAAGACGTACAAAAGTATCAATGCGCTAGTTGATTTTGTACATCATAAGACGCACTAAAGTATCAACGCACTATTTGATTTTGTACATCATAAGACATACAAAAGTATCAACGCGCTATTGGATTTTGTACATCATAAGATGCACAAAAGTATCAATGCGCTATTTGATTTTGTACATCATAAGATGCACAAAAGTATCAACGCGCTATTTGATTTTGTACATCATAAGACGCACAAAAGTATCAACGCGCTATTTGATTTTGTACATCATAAGACTACATAAGTATCAACGTGCTATTTGATTTTGTACATCATAAGACGTACAAAATTATCAACGCGCTATTTGTTTTTGTACATCATAAGACGCACAAAAGTATCAACGCGCTATTTGATTTTGTACATCATAAGACTACATAAGTATCAACGCGCTATTTGATTTTGTACATCATAAGACGCACAAAAGTATCAATGCGCTATTTGATTTTGTACATCATAAGATGCACAAAAGAATCAACGCGCTATTTGATTTTGTACATCATAAGACGCACAAAAGTATCAACGCGCTATTTGATTTTGTACATCATAAGACTACATAAGTATCAACGCGCTCTTTGATTTTGTACATCATAAGACGTACAAAAGTATCAATGCGCTATTTGATTTTGTACATCATAAGACGCACAAAAGTATCAACGCACTATTTGATTTTGTACATCATAAGACATACAAAAGTATCAACGCGCTATTGGATTTTGTACATCATAAGATGCACAAAAGTATCAATGCGCTATTTGATTTTGTACATCATAAGATGCACAAAAGTATCAACGCGCTATTTGATTTTGTACATCATAAGACGCACAAAAGTATCAACGCGCTATTTGATTTTGTACATCATAAGACTACATAAGTATCAACGTGCTATTTGATTTTGTACATCATAAGACGTACAAAATTATCAACGCACTATTTGATTTTGTACATCACAAGACGTACAAAAGTATCAACGCACTATTTGATTTTGTACATCTTAAGATGCACAAAAGTATCAATGCACTATTTGATTTTGTTCAACATAAGATGCACAAAAGTATCATAAGTATCAACGTGCTATTTGATTTTGTACATCATAAGACGCACAAAAGTATCAACGCGCTATTTGATTTTGTACATCATAAGACGCACAAAAAGTATCAACGCGCTATTTGATTTTGTACATCATAAGACTACATAAGTATCAACGCGTTATTTGATTTTGTACATCATAAGATGCACAAAAGAATCAACGTGCTATTTGATTTTGTACATCATAAGACGTACAAAAGTATCAACGCGCTATTTGATTTTGTACATCATAAGATGCACAAAGGTATCAATGCGCTATTTGATTTTGTACATCATAAGACTACATAAGTATCAACACGCTATTTGATTTTGTACATCATAAGACGCGCAAAAGTATCAACGCACTATTTGATTTTGTACATCACAAGACGTACAAAAGTATCAACGCACTATTTGATTTTGTACATCTTAAGACGCACAAAAGTATCAATGCACTATTTGATTTTGTTCATCATAAGATGCACAAAAGTATCATAAGTATCAACGTGCTATTTGATTTTGTACATCATAAGACGCACAAAAGTATCAACGCGCTATTTGATTTTGTACATCATAAGACGCACAAAAAGTATCAACGCGCTATTTGATTTTGTACATCATAAGACTACATAAGTATCAACGCGTTATTTGATTTTGTACATCATAAGATGCACAAAAGAATCAACGTGCTATTTGATTTTGTACATCATAAGACGTACAAAAGTATCAACGCGCTATTTGATTTTGTACATCATAAGACGCACAAAAGTATCAATGCGCTATTTGATTTTGTACATCATAAGACATACAAAAGTATCAATGCGCTATTTGATTTTGTACACCATAAGACGTACAAAAGTATCAATGCGCTATTTGATTTTGTACATCATAAGACGCACAAAAGTATCAACGCACTATTTGATTTTGTACATCATAAGACATACAAAAGTATCAACGCGCTATTGGATTTTGTACATCATAAGATGCACAAAAGTATCAATGCGCTATTTGATTTTGTACATCATAAGACGCACAAAAGTATCAACGCACTATTTGATTTTGTACATCATAAGACATACAAAAGTATCAACGCGCTATTGGATTTTGTACATCATAAGATGCACAAAAGTATCAACGCGCTATTGGATTTTGTACATCATAAGATGCACAAAAGTATCAATGCGCTATTTGATTTTGTACATCATAAGACGCACAAAAGTATCAACGCGCTATTTGATTTTGTACATCATAAGACTACATAAGTATCAACGTGCTATTTGATTTTGTACATCATAAGACGTACAAAATTATCAACGCGCTATTTGTTTTTGTACATCATAAGACGCACAAAAGTATCAACGCGCTATTTGATTTTGTACATCATAAGACGCACAAAAGTATCAATGCGCTATTTCATTTTGTACATCATAAGACATACAAAAGTATCAACGCGCTATTTGATTTTGTACATCATAAGACTAAATAAGTATCAACGCGCTATTTGATTTTGTACATCATAAGATGTACAAAAGTATCAACACGCTATTTGATTTTGTACATCACAAGATGCACAAAGGTATCAATGCGCTATTTGATTTTGTACATCATAAGACTACATAGGTATCAACACGCTATTTGATTTTGTACATCATAAGACGCACAAAAGTATCAACGCACTATTTGATTTTGTACATCACAAGATGTACAAAAGTATCAACGCACTATTTGATTTTGTACATCTTAAGACGCACAAAAGTATCAATGCACTATTTGATTTTGTTCATCATAAGATGCACAAAAGTATCATAAGTATCAACATGCTATTTGATTTTGTACATCATAAGACGCACAAAAGTATCAACGCGCTATTTGATTTTGTACATCATAAGACGCACAAAAGTATCAATGTGCTATTTGATTTTGTACATCATAAGACATACAAAAGTATCAACGCACCATTTGATTTTGTACATCATAAGACTACATAAGTATCAACGCGCTATTTGATTTTGTACATCATAAGACATACAAAAGGATCAACGCGCTATTTGATTTTGTACATCATAAGACGCACAAAAGTATCAATGTGCTATTTGATTTTGTACATCATAAGACTACATAAGTATCAACGCGCTATTTGATTTTGTACATCATAAGACGCACAAAAGTATCAATGCGCTATTTGATTTTGTACATCATAAGACGCACAAAAGTATCAATGCGCTATTTGATTTTGTACATCATAAGACGCACAAAAGTATCAACGCGCTATTTGATTTTCTACATCATAAGACTACATAAGTATCAACGCGCTATTTGATTTTGTACATCATAAGATGTACAAAAGTATCAACGTGCTATTTGATTTTGTACATCATAAGACGTACAAAAGTATCAACGCGCTATTTGATTTTGTACATCATAAGACGCACAAAAGTATCAACGCGCTATTTGATTTTGTACATCATAAGACGCACAAAAGTATCAACGCGCTATTTGATTTTGTACATCATAAGACTACATAAGTATCAACGTGCTATTTGATTTTGTACATCATAAGACGCACAAAAGTAT
Organism: Pictodentalium vernedei; assembly: GCA_031216915.1. Classification (NCBI taxonomy): domain Eukaryota; kingdom Metazoa; phylum Mollusca; class Scaphopoda; order Dentaliida; family Dentaliidae; genus Pictodentalium; species Pictodentalium vernedei. The sequence continues at coordinate 44,695,206 of CM062288.1, forward strand.
CAACGCGCTATTTGATTTTATACATCATAAGACGCACAAAAAGTATCAACGCACTATTTGATTTTGTACATCATAAGTCTACATTAGTATCAATGCGCTATTTGATTTTGTACATCATAAGACTACATAAGTATCAACGCGCTATTTGATTTTGTACATCATAAGATGCACAAAAGAATCAATGCGCTATTTGATTTTGTACATCATAAGACGTACAAAAGTATCAACACGCTATTTGATTTTGTACATCATAAGACGCACAAAAGTATCAACGCGCTATTTGATTTTGTACATCATAAGATGCACAAAAGTATCAACGCGCTATTTGATTTTGTACATCATAAGACGCACAAAAGTATCAACACGCTATTTGATTTTGTACATCATAAGACGCACAAAAGTATCAACGTGCTATTTGATTTTGTACATCATAAGACTTACAAATGTATCAACGCGCTATTTGATTTTGTACATCATAAGACATACAAAAGTATCAATGCGCTATTTGATTTTGTACATCATAAGATGTACAAAAGTATCAACACGCTATTTGATTTTGTACATCATAAGATGCACAAAAGAATCAACGTGCTATTTGATTTTGTACATCATAAGACGTACAAAAGTATCAACGCGCTATTTGATTTTGTACATCATAAGACGCACAAAAGTATCAATGCGCTATTTGATTTTGTACATCATAAGACATACAAAAGTATCAATGCGCTATTTGATTTTGTACACCATAAGACGTACAAAAGTATCAATGCGCTATTTGATTTTGTACATCATAAGACGCACAAAAGTATCAACGCACTATTTGATTTTGTACATCATAAGACATACAAAAGTATCAACGCGCTATTGGATTTTGTACATCATAAGATGCACAAAAGAATCAACGTGCTATTTGATTTTGTACATCATAAGACGTACAAAAGTATCAATGCACTATTTGACTTTGTACATCATAAGACGTACAAAAGTATCAACGCGCTATTTGATTTTGTACATCATAAGACGTACAAAAGTATCAACGCGCTCTTTGATTTTGTACATCATAAGACGTACAAAAGTATCAATGCGCTATTTGATTTTGTACATCATAAGACGTACAAATGTATCAACACGCTATTTGATTTTGTACATCATAAGATGTACAAATGTATCAACGCCTTATTTGATTTTGTACATCATAAGACGCACAAAAGTATCAACACGCTATTTGATTTTGTACATCATAAGATGCACAAAAGTATCAACGTGCTATTTGATTTTGTACATCATAAGACGCACAAAAGTATCAACGCGCTATTTGATTTTGTACATCATAAGACGTACAAAAGTATAAATGCGCTATTTGATTTTGTACATCGTTAGACGTACAAAAGTATCAACGCGCTATTTGATTTTGTACATCATAAGACGCACAAAAGTATCAACTCGCTATTTGATTTTGTACATCATAAGACGTACAAAAGCATCAACGTGCTATTTGATTTTGTACATCATTAGACGTACAAAAGTATCAACGCGCTATTTGATTTTGTACATCGTTAGACGTACAAAAGTATCAATGCGCTATTTGATTTTGTACATCGTTAGACGTACAAAAGTATCAAAGGGTTAAAACAAGAGATTTGATGATAAAATTAGACTTTACGAAAGTTCGGCGGCCGAGCTACTTTGATTGCGTTCGGAAATATCCCGCTCTTTTATTGATATGCAGGCGAGTAGACGTTGAATACAATATTTGAAGGTGACTGGCTATCTGTTATTTATTTATTGGTGTTTAATATCATATACTTATGCACAATAGCTAATCATGACCGTGACAGTTTTACGGGTGGAAGAAGCCGGAGTAACCGGAGAGAACCACCGAGCAACGACGAGCAACTGCCAGCTGCCCAACATCGTAACTCCGCACTGCAGCACAGTCAGGATTAGATTGGTTGAAGACATGCGTACCATCGACGTGCAGTACGCCTCCAGTACACGGCGTCATCGTGACCCATGTGGACAATCAGGGTTTAGTACCTTGCCCAAGGACACAACGCGGGAGACCGAATTGATCGCTCAGACGGTCACCCATCCAATGATTAACCGGGCTCGACGATGCTTAACTTCGGTGATCTGACGAGAACCGGTTACATCGACGCCACCGCGCCCCGACTGGCTATCTGTACGATTGTATGAAGGGGTAATATTTATTACACGCCTGTGATTTTATTTTCGTAAAATACACGCTTTTCTGCAAAAACCGAAGCATCAATAATTATTTTTGTATTGTCATTGTATAATACGGATCACGTGCACGAACTATTTAACAAGTCCATTCTCTAAGCTGGTCCATGGCCTACACTGCAAAGAAAATAAAGGTTCTTTTTAAAACCCGAACTGGTTCTATCTTGTCCCTGAGATGGAACCAGTTTAGTTTAAACAGTATTTATTTCAAATCAAATAAATTTAACAACATTAGCATTCAATTTTAACAGAATATTACATGAACTGAAGTAGATTCAGCAGTAAACTTGGATCTTATTCAACGCAGTCGCCAAACATTTTGAAACAAAGCGAATATAAATACCTGGTATATTGGTTCTATACAGAACCAAAACTGGTTCGATATGCCAACTGTTCATATCTCCTTTGCTTAATAATGATTTGAGACAACCTCGTATAAGCTCTAAACTTACGGCTGAAACCCCCTCAATTTATGTTTAATTCTGTTAATATTTAATGTTAATCTTTATAAATTTATTTGATTTGAAATAAATACTGTTTAAACAGGACAAGATTAGAACCAGTTGTGGTTCTAAACAGAACCTATATTTTTTGCAGTGTAATACAAATTCACACAATAGTTGTACATGTAGCACATGTAACTACACTTACCTAAAGTTGTCGCACATGGTATCATCATAAATATCAATGTCCAACATGTTTACCCTTTGAACCCCAGAGGCCGTTTTTCCTGCCGCGTCACAAGCTACGCCAGAATGTCATTAAGTGGGACGGCTACAAGGTAAATGTGCGGTGTAGACCAATCAATATTTTCAACGTGCACTGCAGCCCCAGGGCTGCACGTTGAACATATTAATTGGTCTACCCCCAAATAATGAATATGGACTCTTCCAACTGCTGTCATTGAACTGACAAGGAAGATACCACCAGGATTCAAAGGGTTTAAGGTAGAATATGTTACTGTGTCCTACAGTATTTGTAGTGGAGATGAACTTTTTTGAATACTGAAGAAATGAAAAGGCACAGAAAACGCAAATGATTGAAAATTCGAAACATTTTTCAACTGCAAAAACCTTGTATTGGTCACGGATTCCTCCACAAATCCACTGAACATATGAATATAATACACTTTTTGATCCGAAGTATATCGATTCAGACAGTGTAAGTTAACAGAAAACACACTATTGTAAGGTATTTAAGCCCGAAAAGTTTTGGCCATTGAGGCGGTAACCGAAAAATAACAAGGTGAAGGTTGCTCGCCGGAGGTTAGACTGGTTTCCAGCGACACGGCCGATTGACTATCTAATTGCCACAGATCAGTATTTCTTTGTTTACGTTTTTGGTTATTTTTGGCAATAATTTGTGTTCTTAATAATTTTAAGTAAACTGTAGGCGTGCAATAAATACAGAACAGCATACGCGTTCGAACTGTCATTTTTTACCGCATTCGATCGATTTTGGTGGAGGGATAAGCCTAAGGCTTCACGTTAAATATTATCCCTCCGCCAAAATCGATCTCGTGCGAATGCCGTTCCGTCTATTTACAATTTGAAGAACCGTGAGATTCAATTCGAAATCCTATGTCTGATTCGATTCGACGCGAAATTAGGGATTCGTAGGACCCTAGATTGTACCCTAATGTGACTTGGAATTTAAATTTTAAAAAATTTAAAATGGGAGAGGGGGCTTCTGAATTAGGGCTTACAAGAGGAGATTACTGTTCGAAAGTCCCATGGTAGTATAACACTAACGGTCAGTACCTTGTTTGGGCCATGTCGGCCCTTAATTGCAACAATGCGCCATCAGCAGTGCTTCAGCACTGCAGATGGCGCTTTGCTGCACTCGTGGGACGATATTAAACTTGGGGTGTTTATTAGTATCACTCAACCACCGAAGGTCTAATACAATATCACTATACAGGTGTTGTGTTATTGTTACCAATTTCCGACAGGATGTGATCCCGTCTGTTCAAAGTCTCCTCAGCCCCCAGTATACAAACAAACACATAACATATTATTCAGTTGTTTCGATTTGTTCTCAAGAAGAGCGAAACATCCTTCACTTCGATGTGGCAATACTTATTTTTATCAAAGGGGAATTAGCATCTTCCGGGATCTGTAACGTGAATAAAGAACAACATTTGGTCACGAATGATCCATGAATGGTGATTATTATTCTAGTAATCCAATATATATATTATATCTCACGTGACCTTCTAAGCTCCTGATTGGACGAATTCTGCACCCCTATTTCGTGTAGTTTGCATCCACAGAACTGACCAGGCATTACACCCAGGCACTACACGTTTTCTATTTTTAGCACACTACTATATCGGTTTTCTTTTCATACTGGGCGAATAAAACTAATCAGGCTAAATTTAAATATCGATTCACAGAGGCACAACATCCACAAAACGACCCGGAAAGAAAACATTGTGAAAAAATGTATCGCTTTTCCATTGTTGAAGTCACATTTTCCGAGGCGTTCATTTTATTCCTCGAGAAGATGATCCATATCTCGTTTCGAAGAGAATGATCCATACCTGGGTACAACATTCATAAGAACGCGTCCGGATGTGAAAAATCGTTTGTTTCGCTGCTCATATTATTTCGCTATTTAATTGTATGTTTTGGGCAGTAAACGAATAAATAATGCAATTCATTTGAATCTTCGGAGTTTTGTATCCCGTCCTGACCCATGCGGTAATGTATATGTGTGACAAATGTGTGGAAATTATCAAACTGCGTTGTCAAATTTCCAAAATTTTAGCTTTCATTCGCTAGTTGCGCGATTCTAGAATGCACAGTTCCGTTTGGGGGAAATGTTTTGATTACCCTTGCCGACCGATTCAAAATTTGTCTTCTGCTCATATCAATAAGCCGTGTTTTGGAAGAAGAAAATGTTTTTTTGAAAACTACATGGTATATTTTTCTATATAACGCTGGTTGGTAGGGCTGCTATCTTGGTAATAGATTAACAAATTGGACAGATGTTCTTCTTGATGGGTGTTCGATATAATATAAGGATTAGTGCATGCCTTGTCGTTGACTACGCCCATATAGTGCCCAGTGAGGTGGTGTAGTTCCCTCCGCTTCGCGGCGGGAACTACACCACCTCAATGGGCACTATATGGGCGTATTCAACTCCAAGCCATGCACTATTCCTTAAATATACACCTGGAACTTATTTAAACACCCCCTGTTTTTTCGCAATGGTGTTAATACAAACTGTCAAAACTTTCATGCTACCCTTTAGATGGCCAAAAAACATTGTTTGCGGAAAGAATGGTCTATTGACAAATGAAAGACAAAACAATGAGGAAAATATGCAGTATTTTAATGGCGCTAATTACACATATCTGTTACTAATACTTTTAGTGGAAAAATGTTCTCTCGACAAGTATGGTGCTGGAACGGTCCATGATGGAACAATGCCGGTACTTACTGCCAAAAAAATGTAACCTGTAATCTCCTGAACACAACAGCAGTGTCTGACGTCAGTCGCGAGTATATCCAGCACATGCTCGGATAACAGTCTGAACCCCCCTCCTAATGCTACCAGTGAGCCTTCTGATACGACACAGGTGCAATTGTTGCCACTTCTCGTGCAATGCAGCTTACAAATCGGCCAAATACTGTACAGGCGGATCCCTTGCTTGCACGCGACGTCCAAGAAAATCCCAGGACTGTTTTAAGGGATTCAAATCTGGCTCATTGCAGGCCTAAGTAGTGTTGTTCTGAATGAATGCTCTCACAGAATGGGGGCGACGTGGCCTTGCATTGCCGTCCATGAATACATGACGAGTAGCCAACGGGTGGTTGTCAAAATGAGGCACAAGAACCGGATTGAGAATGTCTCGGATGTACTGATGACCACTGAGATTCCCGCGTGCAGTGACCATATCAAGTTTACAATCTCAAGAGAGGCATCCCTAGATCATTACTGATCCTCCATCATTGGACAAAGTAGGTCTGGTGTTCCTGGGCATGTAAGCAGTATCTATTTGCCTCTATACTTTCATACAACCATCTGTGATGTGAAGAAGGAACCTACTCTCGTCTGACCAACGGACTCTCCTCCACATCTTGAGATTCCAATGTTGTCGTGCCACACACCACTCCAAATGTTGTCTTTGATGCTGATCGGACAGAGCTGGGCGCTTGATCACCCTTCTGGCCCTCATACCTATTGCTTTGAGACGGTTTCGGAAAGGTCTTTTGGGGTTGTCCAGGCCTTGGTCGGTCGTTAACCCTTTACCTAAAGTAACGGCCAAAGCCGGCCAGCGCTAATCTCAAAAATCGCCAATTAATTTTCATTATTTTTTTCATTTTTTGTCTCAAAAACATAGGTTATGACCCCTCGTCGGAACGAGCTCGTCGAGCTCGTTCCAACGAGGGGTCATAACCTATGTTTTTGAGAAAAAAATGAAAAAAAAAATAGTTATTCAAGAATTATTTTTGCAAGTGTCGTCTGCTTTTCAGGTTAGGTAAAAGGTTAACAACGTTGGTTTGTTGATGTTTTCGGACAAGTCTGACGATGACAGAATGACTATAACCAAGTTGCCTTCCAATAGCTTTGAATGACATGCCTGTTGCATGCATCCCAATGATTTGCCATCTTATTGCCTCTGACAGTCTCCTCCTTGCCATGTCAACATTTATTTAAAAAAAGTGACAACTTTTCTTATTTTATATAAAGATATTGCATGTGGATGATAGTGTTTTCTGTGACATTCGTGGGAAGCATGTTTCACGTGGACGAGGGAATGTGTTTTGGGGTAGCTATCAACTGGAAAGATGTTTCACTAGATGAAATGTATTGCAAGACATAGCAATCATTAAAACATAATAATCAGTAACAGCAACTTCACTGTCGAAACATTTCAGGGGTGCTTAATTAAGTTTCGGGTGTATATGTTCGTGTACAAGACACATATTCTCTACATTAAACTAAACAAGAGGGATTATTTTTAAGCATTAGAGTATTTTCATCTTACAGAAACATTCTAGAAAATAAAACTGGCTGCCACACATATTCTCTGCAAAAACGCATATACAAACAAAAAATAGTCTTAATTCGTTTCAGGGTAATTGGACGTAGAGTTAAATGATTTTCATGAAAAATAACTTCAGACAATTAAAAACAGAGATTCCACCAGAACCAGAACTAACGTCGTAATAATTAACAACCTAGAAGTTCAGAATAGAATAGTCTGACTTAGTGCACTACATGTACATTAGAGCATGCGGCCTCCCTCCTGCAACACTAAAGACCATAGCGGTTCCGAAGCATTACTATGCCGGTGGGAGGAATGGCCAGATGCTGCACTGCAAACTTAGACAAAGGAGTAGTGACCTAAAAGGTCATATGTTTGAACGATTTTAGTTAGCGATCCAAGAGGCTCATGTGGATTCAATTATGAAGATTCCGAGCATTTTCTTCTAACATGTCCAAAATATATTACACAGCGACAAATATTATTTGAAAGCATTGATTATACAATATGTAACACTGAAGAACTTTTATCTGACAGTTCCATGTTGTCAGATATAGAAAACAGGAATATCATCATAGCTACACAGATCTTTATTATAAAAACAGGAAGATTTCGCTGAAAACTCAATGTTTAACAGATCTTCCAAGACTGTTGAGTTCAATTGCCCATTACAGTTATTATTATTATTATTATTATTATTATTATTATTATTATTATTATTATTATTATTATTATTGTTATGGCAATAATTATTATTTTTCATTTTCCCTCATATTGATATTGTTTTTGTTCCCAAACATAGCTTGTTTAATATTCACTTGCACATGAAATTATTGAAGTAATGTCATAGACGATCAGATTCAATACCAAACCTTATGAGACGCCAGCGTAAACTATGACTCTACTCAGATTTCCACACTTTTTCATGCACCATCGCTTGTAATTCAAAAAAGTATTTATATATAACGGTAAGGTATTTATATAGGCTTATAGCCTGTTTACCGAACCATTTCCAGAGAATAAAATATTGTTTAAAAAAACAAAAAAACTGAAGACGCATTGAAGACGATCCTATGTTTTGATAGGTAAGAATACAAGTGTTCCAATCGCCCAAACAGACGTCCAAAACAAATTTCCCTTATCCAAATGCACCATGTATAGGATAGAGCACGCATTCCCTTTCTATCAAAATAAAAGCGAGTTAGAGACAAGTCTTTGTTTTGTTAGAAAAGAAAACAAGTGTTCTAACCGACTTAGAGCATAAGAATAAAACACTTCGCTACATTCTTAACCTTTTCAACCCGGTGTGCATAACTTTTTGCGTGAAGAAAAAATTGGTAGTGGACGAGCAGACGATATAACGAGCAAAAAATCTGAAACGAGGCTCGGTAATAATTTAATCCAACAGCTCGACAGAGCTGTTGGCTTAAACTTTTCCTGGATCTCCAAATAAACCAGGATGGTTTCGTCCATTTCGCCGTTGACAGTATTGACTGTAATGATACCTTCCAGGGCGCCATTTTGAAAGGGTTGATATTCACTCATACATTAACTTTAACCCTACATCTTATAATTTTGCAACTGCACTGCGATGGTATAAATACTAAAGTGTTTATAGTTGTATTTATTTATCTGGTAAGTTTTTGCATGGAACTTTAAACTGTAAACTTTAATTAAATTACTTAAGTCAAAGATAAATAAGTACATGCTTACCTGTGATGTGAATAAAGAACAGAACTTGGTCAGGAATGCATAATGAATGATAAGCCCCCCCCCCCCCCCCCCCCCGACCAATTCTGGTCTTTTATTCACGTCTCCCAATCAGCACGACTTGTAAGTGTTGACAGCCGTGGAACCAGGAGCCAAAATGTTTTGATTAGGGGTGTAAATACTCGAGGTTAAATAATGAACAAAAGCTGAAAGAATCGGACATCCGATTAACGTGAGCGATTAGACGCGCAAAGTCCAAGGTATAATTGAGAAAATTGTGCTACACTGCTTACGGAAATACTTAACAGTCGAAGGGTTAGCAGTGTTGAAACAAAACAAAACTAGAATAGTTGAAAACTACCGATTTATGATTCGTTACAACTGATTAGAGCTGCATGTAAAACTATTTGATCCGATTTTCATTTTGATTTAAGAGAAAAAATTAAATCATACCGAGGACTGCAATAACCACTTCAAAACCTTGTTGAATTTTAAGGAAAAAAATTGCAAAATGTAAAGAATAAACCAGGCTGATCTGAATAACACTACCATTGTCAGAACATATAGTGTTAAAAATAACGAATAGTACAGAAACGGCGTATAGTGTAGAAACAATCAATGTATAGTGTAGACACGACGTATAGTGTAGAAAAAAATCAATGTATAGTGTAGACACGACGTATAGTGTAGAAAAATCAACGTATAGTGTAGACACGACGTATAGTGTAGAAAAACGTTTTGTGAAGAAACGGCGTATAGTGTAGAGAAAATCAGCGTATTGTGTAGACACGACGTAAAGTGTAGAAAAAATCAACGTATAGTGTAGAAACTGCGTATAGTGTAGAAACAATCAATGTATGGTGTAGACACGACGTATAGTGTAGAAAAAATCAATGTATAGTGTAGACACGACGTATAGTGTAGAAAAAATCAACGTATAGTGTAGAAATTGCGTATAGTATAGAAACAATCAATGTATGGTGTAGACACGACGTATAGTGTAGAAAAAATCAACGTATAGTGTAGAAACTGCGTATAGTGTAGAAACAATCAATGTATGGCGTAGACACGACGTATAGTGTAGAAAAAATCAAGTATAGTGTAGACACGACATATAGTGTAGAAAAAACCAACGTGTAGTGTAGAAACGGCGTATAGTGTAGAAACAATCAATGTATAGTGTAGACACGACGTATAGTGTAGAAAAATCAATGCATAGTGTTGACACGACGTATGGTGTAGAAAAAATCAACGTATAGTGTAGAAACGACGTATAATGTATAAAAAATCGACGTATAGTGTATAAAAAATCGACGTATAATGTAGTAAAAATCAATATATAGTGTAGAAACGGCGTGTAATATAGAAAATGTCCCAACGTACAATGTATGTCGAATTTAACGCATAGTGTAGAAAAAAAATTGACTTCGTGAGTGGTTATGAAGAAAACAACATTTTTTATATGGAATTTTTTATCAAGCTAAAATCGTGTTTGTTACTTCCAGGCGACCCGCTCGCGTACGAAGATGGGTGTGCATGATAGGGGTGCAGACCATGGACCGGATCCCTGCCGTTGAACTGCTTTTGACGGGTCCATCCACCGCGGTCTGGCATTTTGCTGTCCGGTTCACTTTTTCACGATTTGATATACATTTTTTTCAGTTACAAAGTAGTTTACAAAAACACTGGATACGAACCATTGTGATATTCGGCAACAGAACGTAACTGTATAATCGAATAGTATCTACGCTGAAAAGTACCAGTATCAGGTTAAAGCTATCTTTCCAAAAAAAAACAAAAACGAATAATTACATTGTTAATGTAGTTATACGTTTTGGGTCCAAATACTCAATTCCCATTGGTCAGCTGGACGAAAACGTCATGCCCAAATGCAATTCATTTCCCAATGAGTACATTTGGTCGAACTTTGACCCGCATTTACGGTAGGGCGCAGTTGACAGAATGTAATTCGGGCGGTGTTTGGGCGGGTTTTTAACTTTTAGCGCCTCCGCAGTGATCAACTCCGCTGCTGTTTCTTTGGTGACATTTCCCAACTGTGGCATAAAGCCCGTTACTTAAATACTCGTTTCCATTTCTAAAGTTGTGAAAATTAAAAATCAGAGTTGTGCGCTTTGTCTTTTGTGTGAGGGTGGTTTTTCGCCTCGTTTGTTCGTACGTGTTTTATTTCGTCTTTCTGCTTTGTTGTTTGGTAAAAATTAGTTTAAACAGTTACGGAATGTAATTATAAGAATTGAATGCAATTTTTATAATCTTTATTGGATCATGAACGTATGGGAATGGGTACAAATTGTATGAATCCCTTCGGGATTCATACATAATTTGTACCCATTCCTACACGTTCATACTCCAATAAAGATTATAAAAATTGCATTCAATTCTTAATTAAATGTTATAAAATCAATTTATCTGTAACCCTGAGTTGACAAATGGAAAAAATAGTCTTCTCGCGCCAATATTAAAACATCAGTTTCATTTCGTGAAACATGTTTTCGATAAACATATTTATTAAACATACAGCAAAAATAAAAAAAGACGGCACAACATAATATACTGTATCAAAAAAGAAAGTATAATATACTTTGAGGAGCCATAGTTTTTAGTATTATCGACTTTAATCCAAAACAAATTATTGTAAATTCATATTTCGAGGCAAGCTGCATGAATTTGCATAATTTCATGTTCTTACTGTTACCAGCGTCACGTCAGGACGTCTCAGTTCAGACATGGGGTGAAATGAAAAGTTCACACATGCAGTCAATAGCGTGTATGTCCACCGTTTACCTCTTGGATGGCAAGACATCGACGGCGCATGGACCTGATAAGTCTCTGGATGTCACCCTGTGGTATTGCATTCCACTCCTGCCTTGGAACATTACGTAAATCGCCTAACGTCTGAAGATCATGAAGTCGTACCCGACTGTCCAATTTATCCCAAAGATGCTCGATTGGCGACAAATCTGGCGAAAGTGGGGGCCAGGGAAAGTCACGACAGATACGCACCACGTGACTTCGGGCATTGTGTTGCTGGAATAACTGCAATCCGACGTTAGCGTTGAACAGCGGGACAACAACAACGTTCAGAATTTCGTTCCTATATCGCTGTCCATTCAGATTACCATCGATGAAGATCAACTGCGATCGATGGTGCAAGGAAATTCCTGCCCAAACCATTACACTACCCCCACCGAAACAGTCGCATTCCCGCACGCAAGCATCAGAAAACCGTTCTCCTCGTCGGCGATACACTCTTGCCCTACCATCAGCACGCCGTATACAAAATCATGATTCATCACTGAAAGGAACTGTGCTCCAACGGTGCTGAGTACAGCGAACACGCTGACGTACCCATTCCATTCTGACGATGACGTTGGGTAAATATTGGTCCGTGGTATGGACGCCTACTTCTGATGCCGTGTCCAGCTAGTCTGTTTGTACACTGATTCTATTGTTAGTTCTACCAGGAATAATTGCTGCCGTCCTCGTCGCGGGAATGAATCGATCCCGCAAGTGAGACGTATTGATGTGTCGGTCTTGTGCAGGGGTGTAACGACACAGATCTAACCCCGCCTAGACCCCTCCTCTGCGCCGACGCTCTCGGTCCAAACTCACTTACAAAAAGTGAGTTCCAGCAGACAGCCTCGCACAGAAGTCAAGCAAGATCTAGCCGTACACAAATTTGTTGTCTGGAGTTTCTGCAGATTCGTTCCTAAATAGGGATTAGTTTCCTTTCTCAGTCACCTAGGACTGTCACAAACGTTTAACGCTGCCTTGGCACCCCTCTTGCGCCGTTGCCCTCGGCCCGAAACCACTTATAAGAAATGAGTTCTAGCCGACAGCCCCGTCGCAAAAGCCAACCAAGGGTAAATATACACATAGGTGAATTTAAAGGGCGTGTTTCAAATCCACAATTGAATCGCGTTTAATGATAAAAAAAAATAATAATATCCGGTCAAGGGCTCATTGAAAGGGCTATAAGCTGAAAAAAAACAAACAACAACAAATGGCGAAAGATTTAAATATATATATTAATTTAACCTTTATTACAATTCCCCCTATTACTATTTCAACTTCGGAGGAAGTCACATGGAATTTTGAATTTTCATTTTTCATATTTCAATTGGCATGTACAACTATATCTCCACTCTATAGGTGGAAACAAATTTATTCTACCGTCTATTAGGTATTCACTTTTCAGGCCATAACCACTGTTTCGATCACCAAGTCCCACTTCCCCGGCAAAAGAGTTACATACCAAACATCGATGATTTTTATAAATATTACGGCTGCTACCACCCTTGGCTAAAGAAGGGGAGCGCTCATAAGTCGGAATCCAGGTTCCAACGTCCCAAACTCTCCCTCATCAGAAGAGTTGCACATCAAAATGTCTGCAATTATTCACAACTGCTACCACCCTTGGCTAAAGAAGGGGAGCTCTACACAGGTCAGAACCAAAAGTTCCAACACCCGAAACTCTCTACCGGCGGAAGGGTTACGCCAACAATCGTATAAAACTACGAATTTTCATATCAAGAGCTGTTCAATCTGAATCCCTCGCGCTCACAAATTTTGTCTACACATCAAAAATTTAGGCCGTTACACCAAACAGCCTGCCCGTCGTATCTCACCTTCTTCCCCCTTAAATAAAAATACGCATATTCAAAGGGTAGAATCGTGCCAATGAATGCGACCATAAAATTCCGTAAAGTTGCCAAATGGGAGGGGCGGGGTTTCAAATCTATCGACCCTCCGAAACTCGTCGTACGCCGAATTTCATCGATTAGACCGAGGCATCTAACAACTAAATAAGATGCATCGGACTAATCGTGAATAAACTTGTCTTTTTACTAAATTAATAGAGCCGTCATTGGGAATTCGGCGTAGGACGAGGATCAGAAATCCATGATATAGTGACCGGCCCCGATGGGGAGTTAATCTGGAGGAGAGTGCAAAAGTACAACCTACCTCTATGAAGTCCCGATGTGTTCTCCAAAAGTATTGAGAGTCAACATAATCACTTCGACTTCCAGATCACCAATAATCCGTGCGTGTTCACATTGATTACCGCATGGGTTGTTTCACCTCGACGATCAACAAGAGACAATCAGCCGACGTGGAAATTAACCCATTTTTCTATCTCTCACTAATATGTGCGAAAACTTAAGGCCACCACAAAGTGATTTAACACTTTCAATATCGAAGCGACCAATTCGCCTTCATACACCAGATTCATGCACACACACCTACACATATATATATATTTATATATATACATATTTATAGGCTTTTGTGCACATATTCTATGTATGGTAATTTCTATAATATATATTTTCCTTTTTTTCTTACAGGGGTCGTAACACTTTTACGGTTTAAATGGCAGCGTTTCACTTCCAGTCGCCTCGATATAAAAATATTATCAGATTTTAGACAATTCGATCATGTTTTGCTATTATAAATTAAATAGTCAAATACTTAAATGAAATAACTTGAGAAAAATAAAATAAGAACATACATCGGCCCCTCAGTTTCAGTGTGTTCTATGTGCCAGTAGGCACATAGAACACATTGGAACTCAGGGGACGATGTCTACAAAATGCTGTTTACTCGTTTCCTTTACGACCCAAGGGATGTAACTCGATCTGGTTTTTTTTCTGCGTTTGTAAAGAACAAAACAATTATTCACGAATTTAGTCAAACTGGTTGCGGAGCGTGAGAAACGCGTCCACAAATATTTCTCCACTATGTTTCTATTGTGTTTCAAACTGGACAAAAACGTTGTCTCCGTCAACATGTATGGTATATGGAGATTTATTACCTGGATATCGTATTTGGACACCTCGCCTGCGGCTCGATCATTACTTTGATCATTGTTAGGGGTTCTATGGGATCAGTAACTGTGGCTGAACCTATTGAGTCAGAAAGAAACATAAATTATGGTAACAAATGAAAACATTTCTCATTATAACATTTTCTTCCTTGTGGACGAGTCAATAAGGGAGAAACTGTGATAATGAGAAGAACACGACGTATTCGCCCCTTTTGCGGATAGAGTAAGCGGCGAGAGTTCCTGGTGCCACTAGTCAAGTTCCCTTCCAATAAGATACTTTGTACACAAACATAATTATTTATTTATTGGTGTTTAAGGTCACATATTTATGCACAATGGCTAACCATGACCGTGACAGTTTTACGGGTGGAGGAAGCCGGAGTACCCAGAGAGAACCACCGAGCAACGGCGAGCAACTGTCAGCTCCCCAACATACCAACTCCACACAAGCATGGTTAGCATTGGTTGAAGACAAGTGCACCATCGACGTGCAGTACGCCTTAGTACACGACGCCACCGTTCCCCCACGCGGGCAATGGAGATGAAGCGTCTTGCCCAAGGGCACAACGCGGTTGCCGCAGGTGGGATTCGAACCGAGGACCTCTCGGCTTGCAGCCTGCACCTCTACCTACCGAGCCACCGCGCTCCCCACAAATATAGTTAAACTGTTCGACCAGTTTTAGCGGGGCCTGGCGGTTCGTTTTTCGTGGATACGCCAAAATGTGGAACCATACCGGAAAACTGAAAAACCACCCAAGTTCTATCCACAACTGCCGTCTTCTTTCGGTATTATAGTCTTCTACTACTTCTAGAAATTCCACTTCTTCTCGGTCAGATCGCGATTCGGTGGCGACACACTTGATATTTTATTTTATGAACAAAATATGGAGAAATGAAGACTGAATTGAGAAACGCGAACGGAAAAACTATCTGACATTCAATGTTCTCACACTTCTTTGTTTTAAAGAAGTAATGTTCTTGTGTTATGTCAAAGATAAGTGGACAAAAAATTTCGACTGGATTGCAATCCTGTCGGAATGGTATGTGTTTTTTTTTATAATCACAGTACTATATTACTGCTGTCTTCTTGCAATTCAATTCTCTACTGTTATCACTAGTAATTTTATTTTACTACTACTGCCCGCCCCCACCACTGATGTTATTACTGCTACTGGCTACTACCACGACTATACAGTACTACTGTCGTCATCTCTGCAACTGCGAATGAATTGGAAATAAATAATTTCCGTTCCTGTATCATTTGGGAGAGTGATTAACCGATAAGCATTTACGACCGTCATCTGCTTGCCGATGAGATGCACGCTAAAAACTAAAGTGTTAAAAACTACACCTGAAGTGCTGTATTTAACACTTACTAAGTGCCGAACTAGCACTTTGTTCAAGTGTAGATATCCCAGAACTTGACAAATGTTACAATAATACTACTTGACAAGTGTAATGTCGCGACACTTGAAAGGAAACAACGCAGATGTCATCTGTGTTGTGTCCTTTTAATTATGTACCCACCAAGCGCAAATTAAATTATGGACGATTCTGGGAGAACCACCAATGCTAGACGCATGGGACGTGCCATCCATTCAAGTTTCAGATGTCTGACGATTGTAATGTCTAAGTGCTTAAAGCATTGCACTTTGAGTGTTAAAATCAAACCCTAAGAGTTAGAATGGGTTTAACACCTTGAAAGTGTCAGTTTTAACACTTTAGTTTTTAGTGTGTGGTTTTGAATGCCGGTGTCAGATAGTCACAACCAAATGAAGTAGTATGCTCAAGAATGCATAGAATAGGGTTAATTTTACAGTACAATCAGGCTGATTGGTTCGTTGACCTCAAGAGCATGTCACTGTGTATATTAAAATAAAAATACTACATCATCGGAAAGAAGTTAACAGTGCAGCGTCTTTGATCAATGATCAAAGACGTCATGCTGTTATCACTTTACCTAACACGAAAAGCAGACGACACATGCAAAAAAAATTCTTGAATAATTAAATATTTTCATTTTTTGTCAGAAAAACGTAGATTATGACCCCTCACTGGAACGAGCTCATCGAGATCGTTCTAATGAGGGGTCATAAGCTACGCTTTTGAGACAAAAAATAAAAATAATGAAAATTCAATGGCGATTTTTGTAAATACAGCTGATCGGATTTTGCCGTTACGTTGGCTAAAGGGTTAACTTATTTCTGCGGATGTCGTATTTCATAGAGTCATCACATGACATGTCGGAGCTGTGTCTTGAGCAGCTATCAAGGGGAAGATCAATGGGATAAGACCAATCATGATTCCTGCCAATCATTGTGGCAACTTATTTATTAAGCTTGATACTGCTTGTATGAAATCGTGAATCAAACATAAATACAAACAATTTTGATCAAATTGTGTTCCAAGTAACCATCGGCACGAACCAATGTTCAAACACTTCTACCGATGGTCAACCGATGGCTTAAAATCGGCCGATGTCAGATGCGATAACCAAACATCGGTTCATCACTAATTTCGGTTTTTAGATAATTGTCGGGTCCATATGGGTAATCAGGTACACTCCTATCGGATCTAAAAAGCTCCTTTCGTATTCGAAACCTTTCACACTCATAACAACCACGTGTCACCAAACAAACCAAGATGGCGGCTAAAACAAGCGCCACCATAACAACACACGCTGTGCATGAGCACTAAGACCATGTATCAAGTTGGCGATCACACCATAACATGGCCGCTCTCGCTTGCTACCATGTCAACCTCACATGACATCATTTGGGTCACATGGCTATGACGTCACTCCCTTTTCTTGCTCTCCCACCTACAAATGGGGTCCAATCTCCATATATTCTACTTCGTACTGGGATCTCTATACCTTTGCTGTTGTGAAACCTTTTCGTTGAATGAAAACCGCGGAGTAGATGTCACTACCGTGGAAGGGTATTATAATGGTTGTTTTTTTAAATTACTTTACATTAATCCAACCACATAATCCACAAATTCTTTCACGTGTTTGTATTTATGTGTTGGGGTGGATGCTGGCAAGCAGGGACGTGGCGACAGGGGGTGGGTGTGTGTACCCCCCCCCAATCCTGGCCAAAATTTCCAAAAATTGGAAATACGGAGGGCAAGTCATGAGTAGTTGGATATTCCATCTATCTGGATTTAAGAGCCTCTTTGGTGATGCTGATGTCTCCTTTATTCCCAAAATTCCAATTCGGTTTCAAATCGGCAAAAATTCCAACTGTTACTATTTACAACTAGAGTGTACGCAATATCGAGCTTCATAAGTATGTATGATGTCAATCGGTACGAGATTTCTATAGTACGTTTACTTATCATAAAACAATTCTCAAAATGCACTTCAAGAAACTCGCATCATGTAAAATCGTTATCCTGAGTTAATTCCATCACTCGCAGTTACAAAATGATGAAACATCGAAAAGTGATCATTCCTGCATACGATCTGATTTAATGTTAGGAGAGTGTGAATTGTTCAAAGTTCTCAGCTTGAGCATTTGTTTAGCACATATTTAATTCCCAGAATGATACCAAATAATAATACGGGGAGGGACCCCCCCCCCCCCCCCCCCCCAGTAGTTAGAAATTCACTACCCTCCACCCCCAATCGGAAACCTCTAGCCATGTCCCTGATGGCAAGGTGTTTAGCGTATGATAAGTTTCTAGAAAGAGGCAACATCAGCAATTATTTTAATGAATGTGTGTTTATTTTACTGTCGACCTAGTAGTTGTACGTGGTAGGATAATGCACCGTATGATATCGATAACAGTTGCAATGCATATAATGACCTTTTAAATGGCTCAGACTAAAAGCGATCCACAATCAGCATACGATATTATTGTTCTCCACTGGATCAAATATATGAGCTGCAAACCTGAGCGTTTTTTATAATGGAGGTGCCTACCCAGTTTGTTGTATTTTTTTGGAGGGTGGGTGGGAACATGGTATGGGGAAGGCATATGCCGGACTTCCCCGAGGAAATTTTGTAAAATTCAGAGCTGTAAGCTCGAATTTGAGGCCTGAGGTTTATTTTGAAGACCATTTTTGGGGATCTTTGATAAGGTGAAATTTGTGCTGGACCAGTTCGTTTGGGTTAGCGAAACGTTTGGGTCTCTGGAACCTTCCGATGACGACCCCCCCCCCCCCCTCCGCCCCCGCTTCGCCACTGGTAGGAAGAAATTTGTTGCAGTAACAGAGGCGTGTGGGTCTAGCCCATGGAATTGCCTATACTGATAAAACCGCGAATCTGAGACCTCTGTAGCATGTGAAGGGTTATTTTGAAGATCATTTTGGGGATCTATGTTACGTGAAATTTGTGCTGGGCCAATGTTTTGGGGTTAAACTCTATACGATTAAGTACAGGTTATGGGAAATCAAGCAATCTGATTGGTTAGTTATTATCTAGATAAATGAAACAAGAGTATAGGGTCAGAACTAACAAGAATAGACCAGAAATTGCTAAATATTGTAATAATAAGCAAAGCTGTCCCAACTAATGGGCTCTTCTACGCTACTGGAGTATACTCTAGAACAAAGGAACATGGCCAGATAGACGAAAACTATTGCATATATAGATAGAAGCAGAGAATTCTGGAAGAATTCGAAATAATACAAGTTGTCGGGTTGTTTGTGGTAATTATCCAGGGAAGTCGTTCCAGAAAATACTCCGATTCAATCGAACATACCCTCCGAACATACCCCTGTCTTATTGTAGGCCTTAGGTAACATAGCAATCACGTGCTACCATAGAAACCAAGATGGCGGCTTCCAGTATACAAAATGGACGACGGAAGCTCGTATCACCCTAACAACACGCGCTGCGCATGCGTACTACCACCACGTATCACTATGGAGATGACGTCACAAGATGGCCGCTCACGCGGGTTACCAGGACAACACAACATGGCGCCACCAGGTCACGTGACATGACGTCACTTCCGGGGTCATCCACCGGGGTCATCCAAACTATCCCTCAAACATACTAACACTACTACTATTCTCACCAGTGGGTCTGAAAAAGAAGATTTTTCAAGAAATTTTCTCATATTGCACCAAGTTAAAATGTGAGCTCCAATAAAAAGCCCAAATATTCATCCAGGGATCCCATTTGAACAAACTTGAATCTAACTCCCCGAGAGATGCTGCATACCAAATATCAAAAGAATCTGACTGGTGGATCTGAAGATGAAGATTTTTAAAGATTACCCCCCATATTGCACCAAGTTAATATTCGGGCTTCCATAGGAAGCCAAAATATTAACCCAGGGACTCAATTTGAACAAACTTCAATCTGACCCCAGTAGAGATGTTGTATACCAAGTATCAAAAGAATCTGACTGTTTGATCTGAAGAAGAAGATTGTTAAAGCTTATTCCCCACAACGCCCTAAGTTAATTATTTGGGCTCCTCTTTTGAACCCAAATATGAACCGAGCGGGTCGATTTGAACACACATGTATTTGAACGTCCTATTGTTGCTGGATACCACATATCAAACGTTTCTGATCAGCGGTTCTGAAGAAACATTTTTTTTCAATTTTTGCAAATATGCTGACTCAGCATTTTTTCAAACGCCCCTACAGAACACCCTGACACAACTGATGGCCATTTTTTTTATTCATTCTACTGGTCAAAAGGATGCTTCATACCAAATAACAGTTCTCTGTTCCATGTAGTTTGGAAAATATGGGCATATGAATATGTTTCTATTTTTAGCCCCTGGGGTATCCACGGGGCTACGAAAGAAAACATTCGGGCATTAATCAAGTAGTTTGGACCCAATTATGCCCACATGCCAAATTTGGTTCAAATCGGCCCATTGGTTCTTGAAATAGAAATTTGGGACAGAGCCCAAAATTGGTATGTGCCCACAGAGAACCCAAATATTGATCTACCAACTTTTCTTGAACAAACTTTAATCTCCCATACCAAAGAGTGTTACATATCATATATCAAGATAATCTCACTGGTGGTTCATGAGAAGAAGATTTTTAAAGATTTTTAGGCTTTGGCATCATTGACCAGATCCCGAAGGAGGCAGCCACTTTATTTGAACAAAATAGAAAGGTATACCCCACGGATGGTTTGTGCAATATTTGTTTGAATTTGGCTGATTGGCTGTGAAGAAGAAGCCAAGTTTGCAAAAGTTAACGGACGACGGACGACGACGGACGACGGACAACACATGATGACGATACCTCACACTGACATGCAGTCAGGTGGGCTAAAAAGGGATTCTCCAGAAGGTATCCTCGATAGGTATCCTCAAATAATAAAATATCAGGCCATAGGTATCCTCAAATACCCGTATATATGCCTATGTGCTAGTGCACATTGTGTCGCATTGTGCCTTTTCACATAAGCACATATTTGCACATCCAACAGCCTATGAGCCACCTGTAATGTGTACAATAGAACAAAAACATGTTAGGGAAGTCAGAATAAGTAGAACAAAGAAGTCATTAAAAGGGATTCTGGGGGGAATCCGAACCAGAAAAACTACTCTAGTTCAGTCGAACTTACCCCTGG
Organism: Pictodentalium vernedei; assembly: GCA_031216915.1. Classification (NCBI taxonomy): domain Eukaryota; kingdom Metazoa; phylum Mollusca; class Scaphopoda; order Dentaliida; family Dentaliidae; genus Pictodentalium; species Pictodentalium vernedei. Next base: position 44,716,550 of record CM062288.1, read on the forward strand.
GGGGGGGGGGGTCTTCTCGGTACTTGGGGGTCTCTCGGTATGGCGGTTCTAAATGGACTATGGGTGGGAGGGATCCGTACTAAATAAAGTCAATTTCGGTAGTTTGGGGTGCATTTTGGTGATTTGGCGGGCTTGTCGGGTTTATTTGGACAATTAGATTTACTCCTATTCAATCGAACACACCCTTCGAACATACCCCTATCCTATAAGAAGCCTTTGGGTAACATAGCGACCACACGCTACCATAGAAACCAACATCATGGCCTCCAGTATACAAAATGGACGACGGAAACACGTATTACCATAACAACACGCGCATGCGTACTAACACCACGTATCACTATGAGAATGACATCACAACATGGCCACTCACGTTGGTTACCATGACAACACAACATGGCGCCACTGGGTCACGTGACAGGACGTCACTGCCGGGCTCTTGTCCGAGCTCGTTCCAGTGAGGATTCATAAGCTATGTTTCGAGGCAAAAAATTAACTGTTTTATAGTTATTCAATATATTTTTGCAGGTTCCGACTTCTATTCCAGTTAGGTAAAGGGTTAAAGCTTAGCACACTTCCGGAGAGCGGTTTCCACCCAAATAATAACTGTCAACTCCTGCGATGCGATACAAGAAACATTGGTATAGGTTCAGCTAATGGTTTTGGAAGTGTCCACGATGACCCCCAGATTGTTTGGTGCCAAATGCTTGGCCAGCCTTAATTTTTATGTGCCAAACGACGTGCCTTGTGTCAGATCTTCGATGAGGCATTGGGGAGGGAGTGATTCCCGAAGAAATTGATAAACGTGGCTAGTAGCCTACACATGGAACACTCGATGAATAACTACTTGTATCAGAAGATTGTACTTTAGTGAAGACTTGTGTGGACTTTGTTCTGCAATTTCCTGATACAAACATTGGTCCCCACTAGTCCCCAAACCCTGATCCTCAATATTCCACAAAAGATGACCTTTGCTGGTCCCCAAATACTCGTATGTGCTGCATGTTTTGTGAACGCATTGTGCACTTGCACATAGGCCCATATTGGCACATTTTACATGTGCTCATGTGCCACATGTGCTATTTGCGCATTGTGTACAATCACATGTCATAGTAGCAGTGATGGATTTAGCAGCAGCGGCGGAATAAGCCAAGATCTAGGTTGCAAAAGGTAACACTCTTGGTAACGGAAACTTTAATACCGTGTTAAGACGGTGGTTAGAGGACAATTATATTTCTGACACTGGTCCTCAAACCCTGGTCCCTAATAGTCCCCAAAGCCTGGTCCCCAAATACCCTTTTGTGCGTATGTGCTGCATGTTTAGGGCGCACTTTCTGACACTGGTCCCCAAACATTGGTTCCCACTAGTTTCCACACTGGTCCTCACGAGTCCCTAAACAGTGGTCCCCATTAGTCCCCAAAGCCTGGTCCTCACTAATCCCCAAACATTGGTCCCCACTAGTCCCCACACTGGTCCTCACTAGTCCTTAAACAGTGGTCCCTACTGGTCCCCAAATACCCGAATGTGCGTATGTGCTGCATGTGCTTTTCGCACATTGTGTACTTAGATCACAATCGTTGGGGCGAAGAAGATGATGGACGGTGGAGAATTCCAAAGGAATATTAACAGGTAAAACAATTGTTGGGGTCTATTTGGGTAATTCTGAGGGAATCCGTTCCAGAAAAATATTCCAATCGAATCGAACGCCCCTGTTGTTAGGGAAAACGCCCATCATGGGTATTACCAAGTCCGTTACGGTAGTTTGGGGTGGATTTTGGTGATTTGGGAGAAATGGTCGGGTTTATTTGGGTAATTCTATGAATTAAACGAGGATTCGGGGGATTTATTCAAAGGAACATACCCCTGTCCTATAAGAAGGTTTTGGGTAACATAGCAACCACGTGCCACCATAGAAACAAAGATGGCGTCCTCCTGCATACAAAATGCACGACGGTAGCACTGTCACCCTAACAACACGAGCCGCGCATGCGCACTCACATCATCCGTCACCATGACAATGACGTCACAACATGGCCGCTCACACGGGTTACCATGGCAAGCACGTGATACCCATAATACATTGTGGTATGGCGTCACGTGAGATCCACCAGATTAGATCCATCTGATAAGGCACGAAGACACCATCTCCTACTACTGACGATGTTTGGGATGTTGACGCGCTTCCTGACCCTCTTGTCCAGTTCAGAAGAGTCCCACAAATGCTCGATCGGGGACAAATCTGGACTATAAGGTGGCCAATCGAGAACTGGGACATTGTTTTGGTTGAGGAAGTCAGGACAAAATTGCGGCCTCGAATTAACCCGCTGAAACGTAAGGTTACGCGCACGGATAAGTGGAAGGACGTGGGGCATGAGGACCTGATCCCGATATCTTAGGGCTGTAAGATTGCCCTGGATGACCACGAGAGGTGTTTTCACGCCATGTGAAATCCCCCCAAACCATTACAGACCCTCCCCTGAATCTGTCGTTTTCCTTAACGCACGCGTCAGACTATCGCTCACATAGACATCGATAGCAACGTTGTCGCCCATCTGACCCGTAAAGCGTGAATCGAGACTCGTCAGTGAATAACACACGTCTCCAACCAGGTGAAACCGATTTGGTGCATATGTCCTCAGCCTCGCTTGAGTGTAAGGTGCGGACCAACGTAGGGACGCCGTGGCTTTAAATTGAACTCCCGCGACCGATTCCTAACTGTTCTTGGACACACTCGGTGACCATGAGTGTCTACAGTCTGACTCGGCATCTCCGTCGCCGTCTGAAATCGGTTACGGGGGTGTGAGAGACGTATTCCTCTATCTTGACGTGGCGTCGTAACGCACGGACGTCCGCTCCTGGGATGGTCATCTAATCTTACTGTGGCTCTGAGACGCCCAACTAAACGAGCTATCGTTGACTCATGGACCCCAAATTGCTGGGCGACGAGACGTTGCGATTGGCCCTGCATAATTAGAGCAATAGCCTTTCCCTTATCAGCTTCGGACATTTGTGCATTTGGATTTTCAATCGAGTTGAAACGAAATGTTGTGCAATCGATGTGTACTGTATAAAACTTCGATTCGGTATGGTTTTTCAAGCTCACAGCTCGTGGGAATGCCCCGGATGTATGCTTTGTCGACAAATCTGTTGAAAGCATGCATCGTCGCACGTGGTCATGGTTGACGGAATTTTAACAAAGACTCTTTAGACATGACACTGAGATAGCTATGTGTCAAATTTTACAACATTTGGTCTACGGATAAAAAAATTATATTACCAACAATGAACTTGCGTTTCTTTTTTCCGTCAGTATATTTATTTATTTATTTATTTATTTATTTATTTATTTATTTATTGGAGTTTAAGGGGTCGTCCAACCTAACTTTGGTCAATTTGTTGACATTTTTCTCAATGCCTCAGAAACAGATAAGAGAAGTAAGGAAAGGCAGATTATATATCAAAATAATGAGTCAAGTGCATAGAAAAGGTACATATAATTTTTTCAGGACAAAAAGTGAATTTTATGATTTTGAGGAAGATTAATTTCCCAACGGTATAAGTAACGAACCGGTAAAACCACAAAACAATCGGCAATTCGAAAGCCTTGTCCTCAATATAATGATACCATACTACAGACTCGGAGAAAGCATTTTTTTGACACACACTCTGGTGGGTTTTGATGATTGAATGTAATAACACCAATACAAATTTTGGATGTTCCGGATGTGGCCATGTTTCAATGATGTTTATTCCGGTCATGTGATTACGATGTGGTTCTTGAAGAAATACTCAATTTGGGTAATCGTAAGAATGCAAGGACCTAATCACGCCCTTTATTTGTTCGAGACAATGTATGAGCGGATTTGCAAACAGGTGGCAGCAAATACTTGAGCTGTTAATGTCATAACTGCAAAATATGGTTCGAAATTCCCTCTCGTGTTTACAGGCCGTCTGAACTTTTTTGTTGACAAAAAATCTGAATTATTGCGCACTAGAAAGACAACATGAACCACTTGTAAAAAAATAACCGAGTGTATAAAATCGGGACGATACACATAAAATAAGGCAATATTCATAACAAAGTAAGCAGAATGCTTAAATCACTTTTTCACGAAGTATATTCCAAGTGACCTGGAACTACATTGAGCGTGTTAATTTCCCCCGATGTTGTGAAGTTATTTACTTCATAGTAACCATGGATCTTCGCCACGGACTGTGTTGATGTCGGCAAAGGATCGATTCAAGATGGGTTGAAAATGATGCATTCGCGCTTTAAAATAAGGTGCGTTTGGACGATGCTGAGAATTTAGTTTTTTTCTTGCAACCAACCATACTAACACAAGTGTCGATCAGTGTCTTTGTCGTTTTACACTGACAAATGTGACAAATCTCCTTCACCGTAAACTATCTCCCAATTTGCATATCAAAATAAACATAACAGCTGTCAGCGTTACCGTGTGGTCAAAATCGAAATGAATTATCGAATGCACGGTCAAAATTAGCTACAATTGGCTTTTAAACAAATGAAATACACGACATATTCGCAATTTTTTCATTATCCATGCCGATTTACTTTTTAACCAGACCACATGCGTTCAGTTTCGTTTGTCGGCATCAAACTGATATTGTTTGTGGTAATTAATAGTACGAGAAGGCGAAAGAAGCCAAATATTTCCCATCATCTATAAATTAATTAAAATTGATAATTCCTTTTATTTTACGGAAATTATGAACTGATAAGGTACGTGTGTTGCAATTATTATGCCCCAGACCTGGAAGTTGTAAAATCAAAGGTGCATCTAGGGCCGTGCCGTGGTGACCTCTGTCCTCTTAGTCTTACTCATTCATTATCACATGTACCAACATTCTCCCTTGTATCTCAACCATTGCTACTCCAATTTGAAGGATATTTGGTGTTGTGATCGAGCATCATGGGGAAACAATGCCTCATTAGCTGCTGTAGCATGTGTTTCTTCCCACATTTTTTCAGAGTTATGGTACTTTTTCACTCTTTTGAGTTAGAAATTTTTGTTTATAACTAGTTGATTTGTTATAATTTGTTAGAAAGTGCCTGCTGATACCCTCAAATGTATTGCTACAAAATATTTCTGGTGAAGATTTTGTTCCTATTACTTATCAAGCAACAACCTAATGAATATTCTGTATAAAGCCACCAATCTGATGTTTGACACTTTTATCGGAGCTGTTATGAAGTCTTATGGAACTCAAAATGTTGATTATGGCAGGACTTTTCTATTCACCCATTAATCGATAAATTAAGTGTTATAGTTGGAAGTAAGAAGCATGAAAGGTCCAGAACTTAAAGTCTAAAAAGAATGTTTTGCAGTGTAACATGATTTTTGCAGATACACTTATTTGGAGGGTTACCTGTCTGATAGTGTTTGGAACATGTGTGGCCAGGATCTTCAAAAAGAAAAAAAGTTAAACTTTGGGAAAAAAGGCATATGCCTTGAGTGCCGGAGGTAGAGTCATACAAGGAAGAGAGCCCCCCCCCCCCCTGCGCCCCCTGCGCCCCCCCCCCCCCCCCCCGGGAAATTTTGTTGTGTCAAATGAACGCACTTGTCACATTTTGAGGATTGCTGTGTGTACTGCGTTCTTGAAAAGAATATGTGAGACCCTCTGGATGTGCCCTTCTGATCTCAATATGACAATAAGCCTCCTTGGGGAAAGTACATGCAATAATGGTTATGTAAGGTTGATTTGATGAGTTTTGAATAACAATGTACTTTTTAGTACATTAGATGGTTTATTGCAGTGACAGGTTACAGTTACCCTTATTTCTTCTCCAACAGATATCATGAGTGTATTGGTGTCCAAGAGTAAACAAAGCTATAATACTTATTGATAAACCAGACAAATTTAACAATTTAATCACTATCAAATTGATGCATGGGATAAAAGGGGTTACAGTGCAAGGGGTTTGTAAATATATTTATTCAACTACAATGTATGACTTTGCAGTGCATTCTACATAGGAGAATATCATAGTTTCTTTCCAAACCACCACAGTAACACATACATCTTTATATTGGGAGACACTCTTTTACTTTGTTTACTTCAATGTTTATAGAATACAGCTGTTATTTTATTTTGAGGTATTTTATTGTAAAAATTTTGTTCTCTTACTTATGCCACAGCAGACTTTCAGGTGGTGCTATTTACACATGGCAGCAGTTCCATGGCAAATTTCAGTTTCCACGTGTTCTATGTTTCATTCCAAGCATTTTGGTATATAATTTATTGGGATTATTCATTTTGGGCCTTTTTTAGACTTGAAAGAAAATTACATGAAATTTGACCAAAGTTAGGTTGGACGTCCCCTTAAAGACATATTCGACAGCCAAGGTCGCCTCGTGTCGGATAGTTTTACGCGTGGTGGAAGCCTGAGTACCCGGAGAGAACCACGAAGTAACGACGAGGAACTGTCAGACTTCCCAATGTACTTACTGCGCACAAGCAGGGCTACCATTAGTTGAAGACAAGTGCATCATCGATTTGCAGTACGCCTTAGTACAAAGCGCCACCGCGCCCCCACGTGGGCAATCGGGATTAAGTGCCTTATCCAAAGACACATCGCAGTTACCCCTGGCGGGGATCAAACCGTTAGTGATTAACTGATAAGGATTTGCGACCGTCTGCTGCTTACCGATTAGTTGAGCACACAATCTGCCGATTGTGAGTGCCGATGTCAGATAGTAACAACCAAAAGGAGTAGTATGTTTAAGAATGCATAAAACAGGGATAATTTTACTGTATAGTCAGGTTGATCGGTTTGGTGACCTCAAGAGGATGTCGGTGTGTGTATTAAAATAAAAATACGTCATCAGTAGAAACATGTTAACAGCGCAGCGTCTTTGATCAACGATCAAAGACGCTGCGCTGTTAACTTGTGTCTGCTGATGTCGCATTTCATTGATTTATCACACAACACGTGGAATGTGTGTCATGAGCAGCAAGGGGAAGATCAGACCAATCAACAAGATCAGGCCAATCTTGATTCCTGCCAACCATTGTGGCAATTTATTAAAGGGACGTCCAACCTAACTTTGGTCAAATTTCAGGTAATTTTCCTCCAAGTCTAAAAAAGGCCCAAAATGAATAACCCCAGTAAATTATATACCGACATGCTTGGAATGAAACATAGAACATGTGGAAACTGGCATTTGCCATGGAACGGCTACCATGTGTAGATAGCACTGCCTGAAAGTCTGCTATGGCATAAGTAAGAGAACAAAATTTTTTACCATAAAATACCTCAAAATAAAATAACAGCTGTATTCTATAAACATTGAAGTACATACTCGAAGAAGTCTTTTCCTAATTCTTGATTGAGACCAAATGTTATGAGAGGAGTGCTCACTGATTGAAGGCAGACATTTTCTTTTGTTTATGATTTGCTTTGGAGAGGTTCAACAAAGGTCAACTTGAAGGAGTCCACTAGAAGAAGTATGGAAGGACAAAAGAGTGTCTCCCAATATAAAGATGTATGTGTCACTGTGGTGGTTTGGAAAGAAACTATGAGATACTCCTATATAGAATGCACTGCAAAGTCATACATTGCATGTGAACAAACATATTTACAAACCCCATTGCACGGTAACCCCTTTTATCCCATGCATCAATTTGATAGTGATTAAATTGTTAAATTTGTCTGATTTATCAATAAGTAACATAGGTTCTTTTACTCTTGGACTCCAATACACTCATGCTATCTGTTGGAGAAGAAACAAGAGTAACTGTAACTTGTCACGGCAATAAACCATCAAATGTACATAAATAGAGGATATGGAATGAGTGTTTTTCTCATATAATATTTATGAAACTAGTCTAAGAATTTTCCGTTTTGGCGAGCCCAAACGGAAATTTTGGACGAGTTTCATAAATATTATATGAGAAAAACACTCATTTCATATTCTATTTATCATATGACACACAAACGCACAAATTAGCCACTTGGTATGACTTTTTAACCCATCACCTAACTTGAGTTGCAGACGGCACTTGGAAAAAACATCCTCGTATAACTAAGAATTTTCATTTTTTGCTTCCAAAACATAGGTTATGACCCCTCATTGGAACGCGCTCGACGAGCTCGTTCCAATGAGGGGTCGTAACCTATGTTTTGGAAGCAAAAAGTGAAAATATAAAAAATGAATGGCGTTTTTCTTGTATGTAAAGGATTAATACAATATAACCCACCCTAAATAGGACAGATAACGTAAATTCTCCCTACTGAAATTATGCAAATGTCACCCAGTTGTATTTTGTTTAGCCAATCAAATTGTCCAGTTTTGAAATTGACCAATGAAAGCTCCCAACTCTAATTATGCAAATTATGAATTTGTGGCCTTGTTATATTGTGTTCAGCCAATCAAATGGTTCAGTTTTGAAATTGACCAACGAAATTGACGGAAGGCTTTATTTATCACTGATTAATATGAAAACAAAATATCAAATGTTTTAAAGTGAACAAAACGGACGAGTCATATGATAAAGGTACATTGTTATTCAAAACACATTAAATCAACCCTACATAACCATTATTGCCTGTACTTTTCCAAAAGAGGCTTATTGGCATGTTGTGATCAGGAGGACACATCCAGTAGGTCTCCCATTCATAGGTGTTCACATATTTTTTCAAGAACGCAGCACACAAAGAAATCCCCAAAAGGTGACAAGAGAGCTCCATTTGATAAAAATTTCCCCGGAGGGTGTATGCCCCCATCCCTTGTGGGTCTGTACCTTCTGCATTAATTGCATATGCCTTTTTCATCAAAATTTAACTTTTTTTTCTTTTTGAAAATCCTGGCGACACACTTGCTCCAAACACTATCAAACAGGTAACCCTCCAAATAAGTGTATCTGCAAAACTCATATTACATTGTAACACATTCTTTTTAGACTTTAAGTTCTGGACCTTTCATGCTTCTTACTTTCATCTATAACACTTAATTTCCCGATTATTGGGTGAATAGAAAAACCTTGCTATAATCAACATGTTGAGCTCCAGAAGCCTCCATAAGAGCTCCGATAAAAATGTCAAACATCACATTGTTGGCTTTACAGAATATTTTTTAGTTTGCTGCTTGATAAGTAATAGGAACAAAATATTCAGTAAAATTATTTTGTTGCAATTAATTGGAGGGTATCAGCAGGCACTTTCCAACAAATTGTAACAAATCAACTAGTTATAAACAAATTTTCTAACTCGAAAGAGTGAAAAGGGACCATAATTCTGGAAAAAATGTGTGGAAGAAACGCACACTACAGCTGCTACACAGGCATCGTTTCCCCATGATGCTCGAACACAACACCAAATGTCCTTCAAATTGGAGTTGCAGTGGTTCAGATACAAGGGAGAATGTTGGTATGGACGGACAGAGGTCTCCACGGTACTAGATACGCCTTTGACTTTCCAAGTCCGGGGCATAATAATCACAACACACCCACCTCGTGAATTGGTAATTTCAGTAAAATAAACAGAATTATCAATTTTAAGTTTAGTTGATGGGGAAAATATTTGGCTTCTGTCGCCTTCTCGTGCAATTTCCATAAACATCTGCAGACAGTATGCTGCTGACAAACAAAACTGAACGCATGTGGTCTGGTGTGTCAGGTGTGTCATGTTAAAACCTAACTCGGCAGGGATTCTGAAGAAACTCCGAATATTTCGTGTATTTCATTTGTTTAAATTCCAATTGCGGCTAATTTTGACAGTGGATTCGATAATTCGTTTGGGTTTTGACCATTACGGTCACGCTGACTGCTGTTATGTTTATTGTGATATGCAAATTGGGAGATAGTTTCCGGTAAAGGGGATTTGTCATATTTGCCAGTCTAAAACGATGACAAAAGACACTGATTGACGCTTGTGTTGGTATGATTGTTTGCAAGAAAAAACTAAATTCACAGCATCGTCCAATCGCACCTTACTTAAAAGCGCGAATGCATCATTTTCAACCCATCTTCCATTGGTCCTTTGTGGACATCAATACAGTCGCGGTAAAGATCCATGGTTACTAGGAAGTAAATAACTTTACAACATCGGGGGAAATCAACACGCTCAATATAGTACCAACTCACTTCGAAAATACTTCGGGAAAAAAGTGCTTTCTGAAGCATTCAGCTTACTTTTTATGAATATTACCTTATTTTATGTGTATCGTCCCGATTTTATACACTCGGTTATTTTTTTCACAAGTGGTTTATGTCTTTTTCGTGCGCAATGATTCAGATATTTTGTCAACAAAAAAGTTTAGACGGCCTGTAAATACTGGATTGCCGTGAAGAGAATTTCAAAGCATATTTTGCAGTTATGACATTAAGAGCTCAAGTATTTGCTGTAACTTGTTTGCAAATCCGCTCATACATTGTCTCGAACAAACGAAAGGCCTGATCACGTCCTTGCATTCTTACGATCGCCCAAAATAAGTATTCCTACAAGAACCACATTACAATGACATGACCGGAATAAACAACATTGAAACTTGGCCACACCCGGAACATCCAAAATTTGTGTTGGTGGTACTGCATTTCACCATCACAACACACCAGAGTGTGTGTCATAAAAATGCTTTCTCCGAATCTGCAGTATGTTATCATTACATTGATGACAAGGCTTTCGAATTACCGACCATTTTGTGGTTTTACGGGTTCGTTACTTACGCCGTTGGCAAATTAATCTTCTTCAAAATCATAAAATTCACCTGTTTTCCTAAAAGAATTATACACACCTTTTCTATGCACTTTACTCATAATTTTGATATATGATTTGCCTTCCTTTACTTCTCTTATCTGTGTCTGAGACATTAGGAAAAATCTGAACAAACTGACCATCAAAGTTAGGTTGGACAACCCCTTAAGGGCCTATATAAGTTATGAAATTTTGTTTATTTTGAAAATTCTCACCTCTGATATTTCTTCAATTCAAATTAAATATACACAAAATGTACATCAAAATGAAGATAGAGAAGTATAGAACACGAAACACATGTGTAATCAACTCATAGAGTCGACTGTAGGCACCACTGGTTCCTGGAGGTCTGCTGCCGTATTCGTACCAGAACTGGTAATTTAATAATATTTCACAAAAACAACTCGTGGCCAAATGTGCTTTACATATCCAAGAGCAAAGCTAGGGGATCAAAATTCTTCAAAACACGGCGACAGAGCTGCATGGGGGTAAATTCCAAAGCCTTTGCTTTTGTTTACGAATGAATATACTTTCGATTTCCGGTCGACGTCATCGGATGGAAAAAGCATGTAAAAACAACGCCGTCTAAAATCAAATGATGAAAAAGATCGCCTTCATACAGTACAGTGTTATTAGATACAGATTGCACAGTTGCCATATTCAATGCAAGGTATCATGATACCTGTTGAAATTTCTTAGAATTACGATTTTGTTTTTCGATGGAAATTCGTGGTATCGAGTGATTTGCGCATGTCTGTCGAACATGGAAACCATCTTCAATAAAAAATGCAGACAGTGTTGTCCTTTTCCAAAATGCAATCCTATCGCTGCACTCGAAAGCGTTTTGAATGCCTAGCTTTGTTATTGAATATCTGAAGCACATTCGGCCACGAGTTGTTCTTGCGAAATATTATTTTATTATCAGTTCTGGTGCGAATACGACAGCAGACTTCCAGGAACCAGTGGTGCCTGCTGTCAACTCTATGAGTTGATTGCATATGTGTTTCGTGTTCTATATATCCCAACCTTTATTTTGATGTATAATTTGTGTATATTTATTCTGAATTTAAGGAATATGAGAGGTGAGAATTTCAAAATGAACAAAATTTCATTACTTATATTGGCCCTTAAGTTTGTTACTGCTTGTATGAGATTGTAAATCAAACGTAAATACAAACAATTTTGATCCAGTCGTGTTCCATGTAACTGTTGGCATGGACCGATGTTCAAACACTTCTACCGATGGTCAACCGATGGCTTAAAATTGGCCGATGTCAGATGCGATTGCCAAACATCGGTTAATCACTACAAACCGTGGACCTTTGAGTTTGAAATCCAATGCAGTAACCTGAGTCACCACACTCTCTATCTTCTGAACTAATAATTCACTGAGTATTCCGTGCTTTCTCTGTCCGCCCAATATATCCACGGTTATATTTATTTATTTATTTATTTATTTATTTATTTATTTATTTATTAGGGTTTAACGACACTTTAACAGCCAAGGTAATATCGTGTCGGTGACAGTTTTACGGGTGGTGGAAGCCGGAGTACCCGGAGAGAACCACCGAGCAACGACGAGCAGCTGCCAGCTCCCCAACATCGTAACTCCGCACTGAAACACAGGCAGGGTTAGATTGGTTGAAGACATGCGCACCATTGACTTGAAGTACGTCCTTGTACGCGGCGTCATCGTGCCCCCATGTGGACAATCGGGGTGAAGTGCCTTGCCCAACGACACAACGCGGGAGTCCGAATCGATCGCTCAGACGGTCACCCATTCAAGGACTTACCGAGCTCGACGTTGCTTAACTTCGGTGATCTGACGAGAACCGGTTACCACAACGCCACAGCGCCCCTATATCCACGGTTAACAAGCATTTCATGTTTAGTCTCTGTTGCTGGCCGAATAGGGTGACTGCTTTAGTATAGTTTCGCAAACTCTCTCGGCGTCGGTTCAAACTCCCGCTTTTCCAATTGCAAAAAAAAGGGTTTTATTTAAATGACTTGTCAATAAATATCCGGAGAGAGGAAGAGAGGGCGGAAGGGAGAGAGAGGGATGAAGAGAGGCAGGCGGACAGGCAACTACAGAAAGATAAAGATAAATTAACACTACACTGGGTCCTTCATTTCATGTGCTGCCATTTCTGTATTTTTTATTCGCCGTGAAGGAAGAAAGTTGAATTGAACATTTTTAAATGGGGTGGGGACGGGTGGTATGATTTTATTTACAGAATTACACACAAATATTATATTTGAAAATTTACCAGCTCCCCTTTTCCGTTTAACCCTTTACCTAACATGAAAAGCAGACGACACTTGCAAAACAATTCTTGAATCACCATTTGTTTTCATTTTTTGTCTCAAAAACATAGATTATGACCCCTCGTCGGAACGAGCTCAATGAGCTCGTTCCAACGAGGGGTCATAACCTATGTTTTTGAGACAAAAAAGGAAAAAAATAATGAAAATTAATTGGAGATTTTTTAGAATAGCGCTGGTTTTGGCCGTTACATTGGTTTAAAGAGTTAATCATTGTTTAATTTTTATTAAGTTGTCTCATGTTAGGGCTTCGTCCCTCTTTTCACAGCACTTCAGATATAACAGTGTCTTTACACTGATTTTTATTTATCGCCCCTTGTATATTATTTCCGTTGACAGTTTGTATGAACGTTTATTTGGTGGCTTATACGTCTACCTTTCACACACTTCACACACGCTCTATACAATGCAATTGTAGATATAACCATTATAAATAATACATATATTGAGGCATGTATCACAAGGTATGTTAATACACCTGTGAGAATTTATTATTCATTGTCATGAGCAAATGCAATCCAACCCAAACAGAGGTGGGTTTTGTGTAGGTGGGATGTTGTCTGGGTGGGTTTGTGTCCGATGGGTTCATGTCCGGCGGGTTAATATTTGGGTGAGTTTTAGTCCGTTGCGTTTTGTGTCAGCGCCCCATCATAACACTACATCTCCTAGAAAGTGAGAACGTCTTGAATTTATTGTTAATTATCACGCGTAAATGAAATCCAACCCAAACAGTGGTGGGTTTTATCCAGGTTGGACTTTGTCTGTGTGGGGTGTTTTTTCGGTGGGTTTATGTCCGGGTTCGTTTTAGTCTGTTGTCTTTTTGTCAGCGCGTCGGTCATAACACTATCTCTCCTAGAAAGTGAGAACGTCTTGAATTTATTGTTAATTATTATGCGCAAATGAAATCCAACCCAAACAGAGGTGGGTTTTATCCAGGTCGGACTTTGTCTGTGTGTGTTTATGTACGGTGAGTTTTCAATGTCTAATCACAACCACGACAGTTTACGGATGGAGGAAGCCGGAGTACCCAGAGAGAACCACTGAACAACGGCGAGCAACTGTCAACTCCCCAACATACTAACTCCACACAAGCAGTGTTAGCATTGGTTGAAGATAGGTGCACCATCGACGTGCAGTATACGCCTCAGTACACAACGCCACCGTGCCCCCACGTGAGAAATGGGGTGAAATGTCTTGCCCAAGGACACAACGCGGTTGTCGCATGTGGGATTCGAACCGAGAACGTCTCGGCTTGCAGCCTGCACCTCTTCTTACTGAGCCACCGCGCCCCCAACGTCTCGAATCTATTGTTAATTATCACGAGCGAATGAAACACAATTTCTCAGTGCCCCGATCATAACACTACCACTCTTAGAACCACAAATGATTAGACGACGGCGACGGGACGGTGACGGTGACGACGAAAATGACGATAATGAAGATGAAGATGGTGATGCCAGGCCCGTAGTTATCTTTAGATATGGGTAGAGGTGACTCGAGTTTAGGGGTATGGCTAGAGGTTTCCGATTGGGGGGTGTAGAGTAGTGAACTTCCAACTAGGGGAGGTACCGGGAGGGGGAACACCCCTCCCGGTCCCTCCCCGTAGTTGGAAATACTCTACCGAGAAAGATTTTGAAAATGAAGCCATGAAACGGGGCATAAAATTGATTCTAGTAACTGAAAGTCGAACACATTTATGATAGGATTATCAGGTTATTATTATTTGGTATTCTTCTGGGAATTGAATATGTGCTAAACAAATGCTCGAGCTTAGAGCATTGAACAATTCACACAGTCCCAACATTAAATCAGATCTTATGCACGAATGATCAAGTTTTGATGTTTCATCATTTTGTAACTGTGAATGATGGAATTAACTCGGGATAACGATTTTACATTTATGTGATTTTCTTGAAGTGCATTTCGAGGATTTTGTTATTACGGTAAGTAAACGTACTGTAGAAATCTCGTACCGATTGACATCATGCATACTTATGAAGCTCAATATTGCGTACACTGTAGTTGTAAATAGTAACAGTTGGATTTTTTGCAGATTTGAAACCGAGTTGGAATTTTGGGAAGTAAAGGAGACATCAGCATCGCCAAAGCAGCTCTAAGATCCAGATATATGGAATTTCCAACTATTCATGACTTGCCCTCCAAATTTCCAACTATAGTAAATTTTGGCCTGGATTGGGGGTGCACCCCCCCCCCCACACACACACACACACACACGCACCCCCCCCCCCTCCCAACTGTTGCCACGTTCCTGCTCATGTTTGCCAGATATAACACGAAATTGCCCGTAGGTTCCTAATTATCCACATACCTAAGCATTATGGCGAGCTTTTCAGACAAAGAATCTACAGCAACAAAAGTAGATATTACCACAGCTTTTACCACGACATTAACGATTGATATGGCTAATTTCTAATTTCTCTATACCGATGTCTTTAAGTGGAGTAATTTAAGCTGTATCCATATTTAGCGATGCCCTACATCAGGAACACCAGCAAAAAAAAACGAAACGGGTATTTCGGCCCAAGCACAGTTGCGCTAGTGTCTTTGAGAGTCTTTCGTTATTCGGTTCATCCCGGTCTACTGGATTCTGATAGTGATGGGGGAACAGAAGGATCCGGGTTGTGACGTACCAGAGACAGTCACTATAGCACGAGGAAATCAACAGAAATACTCCAAATGGGCCAACTGTATGTCAAGGTTGCGTTATTTAACCGATTTTGATTGGACAGTTGGCCAGTAACTAACTGTAGCTGTTTTGGTGACTGTGAAGAATGTGAATCTCACTGAGCCAAGCTGATCCACTTACAGTACGGCCGTCCTGGACTGGTCACTTTTCACGGATGGGCAATATTTTCCGGACGCAATAATATTAGATTCCAGCCACTAATTACTGGGATAATCATCATTAAACATTTAATCAATGAAGCACCGGGTACAACCCGGTGCTTCATTAATTAAAATTTTGCTAATGATGATTTGTATTACCTGGTAAACACGTGTGGATATCACACACCAGTCCATGACCAGTCCATGACACATATTACAGACCAGTCCATGACTTCTGTACTGTACAAATAATGCTCAGTTACGGATATAAACAATATCTATAACCAGTTGTAACACTGTCATAAAACATAACAATTTATGACTGAAAAGAGGCGGATGACATATCGTCCCTTGAGTGCAACATGGCGCCATCTGCAATGCTTCAGCATTGCAGACTTAGCCTTGTCGCACTCAAGGGACGATATACAACAAATGGCCCAAACTGCAACACAATATAATGCCAGATACATTGGTGAAATGACGCAGATGACAACAGTTGAAGCACTTTTGAGACGTGTTGAAACAAGTTGAAAACGTTCGAAAAAAGATGCGATGTTATTCCAGATGGTCGGAACATCTATCCGAAGGGAGAATTATCTTAAATAATTTCTGAGAAAGGAAACTTGCTAAACAATCATTAAAAAGCGATACATTTCTACTAACTGTAAGAGAATTTGCGATGTAAAAGTTTAAAACCAAGTTGGTCCCTGGAGCGCCTTTTAACAACCTGTGACAGTTCTATGCCTATAGAGGTCTTTGAACAAATCAAGCTGCCCGTCTCTAAATAGCGTCTGATCCACTGGACAGCTAGGATTTCCAAGTGGCTCTCTAGAACTATGTGTTCTAGCTTGTGGTCTGTGTTCAACTGTTCCAATTCTGATAAACTTGTCAGACTATAGTACTGTGCCTCACGACTACCCAACGAGGAAAACAAACGAATTTGAAAGAGGTGTGTGACACCCTCCCCTGCACCACACGATTTACGCCTCTGGGTGATGATGATGGTGACATCAGAATGAAAACGAAAAGCAATATTAGTGTCTTCCCAAGAAATGTATTGCTAATAACACAGGATGTTCTGAAATCTTAAAATACATAAATTTGAAATTTAACAAGTCACAAAATAGTACAAATAAAAAATATGAAATAAAAGACGAGAAAATGTTGTAGGTGTATTTCATAAATACGGTATATGAAGCTAACAACTCTATATGCCTTTGGTACCTAAGAGGTGTTATAAGAAGGAATGGATTGAGTATTATAGAAACAATGGACCGATTTCCTTTAAAACTTACCCAGACTCCAAGGGTCTCCAAATATTCGAGAATTTATTTTAGTACAATGTTTTTTTAAATGTTTTTTTTTTTGGGGGGGGGGGGGGAGTGCAATAAAGCCCGGGAGCGCCCTGGACTTACACCACCCTCTCCGTATGCGTGAGCGGCCACTGAGTGTCGTCTTCCTATTCAGGCAGACGATTCTTGACTGCTTACATTTTACGACTCTTTCTGCACACTATAATCCGGACCATCAGTACCAGGACACACGCCGTATTACGTCACGGGAGAGCAGATTTGACCTAAGGTTTGTAGGTGTTAAATTCAGAAAAGAATTCTCGAAAATTTTGTTCTCTTTTGCGCATAAAATTGAAAGACGCTTTGACTGTAATTTGTCTGATGACGATTGGAGATTCGATTCGATATCATTTGGCTGAATCGATTCGAGATTCGATTCAAGATAAAATATGAGATTCGTTGGACCTTAGCAGTAATATTTTTCATCTACTTCAAGATATAATCAAATACCCAGGCTATTGAAATTGAAAAAAACTGTGTGTATAGTTTAGGGTAGTGGTGGCAACAATGGGTGAATCGAGGGACCAGATCCTTACCCCGTCGTGGAGGTATAGTACCCACACGCCCCAATCTGGGAAAATGCCTCTTTTATTGTGGGATTCTCGGCGTATACCCTAGGCCGGGTCGGGGAGCACAAGCTCCCAATGCCGGGAAAAAACGAGCGCCACCTCTGGATTAGGGCCCTGTCAAAATTCGAAATTATATTCGATTCGATATCGTCCCGGTGATTCGATTCGATTCGAATTTTTTCGAATAGTCGATATATTCTCAAAACTCTACCAAGTGTTCCCATCTCCTCTTGAACTTTTCTTCTGTCATCAGGTCTCCCAGTGGAGATCTGGTGACAGAAGAAGTGTTCAAGGAGGTTCCGCGCGGCCGAAAGTACTTCCGATTCCGTTCCGGGTATATTCCCTATTTTTATTGACCTAACCTAACACATGAGTCGCCCCTTAAACCAATACGTGAATGAAGACAGACAATATTTATTGTTATAAGAAGATGAAGTATCTACAATGTTACGAACGCTGAAATTCGATTAAAAACTTGATTGGGTTCGAAATCATGTGCCTTATACGATTCGAGAGTCGATTATACCCGAAATTCGGGACTCGAGGTCCCCAAGTATAGGTCCTTAAAGGTGATGCCAATAACACTACTGGATTGTCTTCGCTTTATTTAGAAGGATTACTTTTCTCCATTCATTTCTGTTGAAATACATGGGTCCGGTTCGACGCTAAAACAGACTAGTTAGGGAGGGCAAATATTTTTTCATGGTACGATCGAAATTCACTTCAGGAACATACTGTTTTAAACATGAGCTTGAAGTGTAAGTTATAAAAACATAACTAAATGCTAACACATAACGAAACACATTTCAGCACACACCACCAAAGAACTGGTTTACAATACTCTCATTTCACATTCTCTTTCACGAAATCATACAATTTTTAGTTGAAAAAATAAATGAATGTTCACAACCTGTCAGTATATAGGAAGACATCAATCTTGTGAAAACTGAATACAAACTTGCCAGTTTTATAAATGTACCCTAAAGGGTAACCTGAAAGTCTCAAGGTGAAATCCATTCAAACAATCCATTGATGTTCCAGTAAGACTAAATTCCTCGCCCTCTAAGTGGATGAGCGCTCGCGTAGTTTTTTCTGTGTTTACAGCTCCAGTTGCATATGTTACCGTTTGACGTCACCACGCGAAATATCATCCTCAACTTTTATCGTAATAGATATTGACTCTTGGGAAAGTTATCTCCCCTTGCAAATACTGGAGTCTGGCTGTAATCCAAATAACATTGAACCTCTGAAAGGTGTGAATGAAGTCTTAATCGCCAGGGAATAGTTGTCTGAAGCGGATAAATCAGCTGAGAATGAACCGGCCTGCGCTATGCACGAAAATCGTTTTATTCTATTTTTTTATATTTTCATTTTTTGCTTCCAAAACATAGGTTATGACCCCTCATTGGAACGAGCGCGACACGCTCGTTCCAATGAGGGGTCATAACCTATGTTTTTGAAGCCAAAAAAATGAATTTTTAGTTATACGAGGATTTGTTTTTTACTGGTTGACCAGAAATTAATTAAGGCGCTTTGGGGTTATTGCACCTTTTCATTTGTACTCACGCGGAAACCTATCTGATATTGTGGACTGCGGTTTTAACTGTTTTTACTGCAATAAATTTTTTCTTGGTTTTAACATCAAAGGGGAAAAAATGTGCAAATGTCAGCTTGTATATTTTTATATGGTTAGATAGGACAGTATCTATATTATATGCCAGTATGCGCACAGCATTGCTAATATGAAGCAATAAAATATATTAACCGCTAAAAGTTGACGAAAATGCAATTTCCGATCATTTTACAGGGAATTTTCTAGGAAATAACAGTAGCATTTTAAGGTCTATAGGAACTGGCGAATTTTCCCAAATTGACAAAAACAAATGGTTCCAAAACACGATAATTAAACAATTTTCATACAAGCGATGACAGGCAATGGCACTGTTGTGATGTAAAGAATATTTGGAGTGCTGAAGTTTCAAACTAATAAGTGATTTTATTGCTGAAAATCAACTTTTAAATTGCAAATTGCACTAACAACAGAACTAAAAATTCACATTTGGAACACTTAAATTACTGAAACCAAAATTAATCTGAACCATGTATCTACAGCACTTTACCGTCAAATGAACTTGGATGTGCTTTTTGAATTATTTAAAACAGATTTTTAATCTCCAACCTGAAAGATTTTTTTAGTGTCAATATTAAGATGTGTGACCTTAAGAACGCATGCTCAGGATTCACTGGAGCCTCACACTTTTCACTAGTTATCTTTACCATCAACTGAACAATGATTGTCCATCTAGTGTTAGAGACAAAATTAATAGTGTATTTATCCTTGACCAGTCAGCTGTATCATGTTTTGCCATTTCATGAGAAGGTTCAACATTGTACAACTCTGTTAGTGTTAGATGTTTGGATTTAGCAATCAATGTCAACAAACATTCATGCATATCTGTACCAAATCCATCAGCCAAGGTGTTATGAACATCTTGCATGTGCCATTTGTCTCTTAAGGTGTCACGTCTTGGTGTCATTACTGGAAAAATATTTTGGAATGGACATTAAAAACATGTTTTAATTAATTTTAAAATCACCTCAGAGTTCAATTCTCGGTAAAGTGCTATAGATATATGTTTTGGATTAATTTTGGTTTCATTAATTGAAGAGTTGTGTGGGTGAATTTTCCGTTCTGTTGTTAGTGCGATCAACATTTCAAAAGTTGATTTTCAACAATAAAAATATTTTTTAGTTTACAACTTCAGCAAACAAAATATGCTTTAGATCAAAGCATTATCGTTGATTTTCACCGTTTGTACGAAAATCGTTTAATTTAGTTGTTTCAGAACTCTTTTGTTTTTTACCATTTGGGGAAATTCGCCTGTTCCTTTTGACCTTAAATCAACGTGGGAACAAAATCGAATGAAATCGTTCGATAATATCACCAACTGAGAGCATATATATTGTTCTTAAGGGATTGATGCACACAGCGAATATAACCTTCATAGATTTTATATAATTTTGAGAAATATAAAAATTCCCTATTCAATTGGTGTTAATTTTTGCAAGCCAATTCTTAGCAATCAGGGGAGATAATATTTTCGTAAGTCGATGTGAATGACGAGAAAAGTTGACCATGTGTGACACGATGTTGACCAATTTTCATTTATTTCAAAGGAGTGACTTGCAAACCGCTTCATTTTTCGATACTTTTCTCACGTGCAGCAGACAATGTTCCGAATGAACTGTGGTTTACATTACAGATTACTTTAGGATTTGAAGATGCAATGACCTCAAATATTTGTCAAGTGACGCCGTGGAGTATACGAAAGGTTTATTTACTAAACTTGTTATCGTTAAAAGTTGCCTCGTTCTGTTTAACATATGCTGCGGGAGAGTAATGAAAGTGAGACATGTGTGCACAAATATCAAACTCGTATTAAACCTATCATGGTTTCGGACTGGTCAGGACCGATGGGAAAACTGAGAAATGGATTTTCAGACATACCATCGCCTTGACTCGCAGGTCTTTTTAGGGCGAGGAAAGATGTTTGGATGTGTGTGGGGTGGGAGAGAGTAGGGCTCCGATTAATTTAATATACCCTCCAAACAGTTTACGACGTCCTTTTATGCCACGTCAAATAATATCTTATATCAACACATAAACAAATATTCATACTACAATGGCGGATGCAGGATTCTGGGTTAGAGGTGGGAAAGGGCTCCGCATTTCTATCAAGGGTCATGATTCTGAGCATCACCGGACGCGCACAGAGGTGAGTTGGGGAGGTGGCGAACCATAGAGCGGCATCCAACCATTGCCGTCTGGGTCCTGTGCATTTCCGGGCAAAATGTTGAAAATTATAAGGTCGCTTTGGCCCTCCGCTTGCTTCTTTCCACATGACTGCAATGTTTTCCAGCCATAATGTTCCAGGAAATTTATATAGACTCATTCACATATTGAAGAAACTATCCTACTTTATAACAGCCCATAGAAGGCCCATGCAGGAGTTATAGCATGGGGTACCATATTCTCTGTGATACTACATGGACCTACGGAAGTGGAAGAAGTACGCGTGATAATTCCGTGTCCCATGGTATCGGTGTTTGTGACAAAAATTTAGTTACACAAAATATGAAGGGTGCACACCGTTTGAGTCCCCCTGGATTCGCCCACGCGCAAGTCGCACATTCTTGGTGAACATGAAAGGGTCTGGTAATGGTTTGGTCTGTTTCTTCCACTTCAGCCAATTTTAGTCCCACTGCTCGCTTAACTCTTAATCCGGTGAGTATTTTCAATAGTGATCAACCGATAAGGATTGCTACCGCCATCTGCTTGCCGACTAGTTGTGCACACAATCTTCCGCTTGTGAGTGCTGATGTCAGATAGAAACAATCAACAAAAGGAGTATGTTTATGAATGTATAGAACAGGGTTAATTTTACAGTGCAGTCAGGTTGATTGGTTTGTTGACCTCAAGAGTATGCCAGTGTATGTGTTAAAACAAAAATACATCAGTGGGTTGAAGTTAACAGCGCAGCGTCTTTGATCAACGATCAAAGAAGCTGCGCTGTTAACTTGTTTCTGCTGATGCCTCATTTCATTGAGTCATCACACAACAAGTCGGACGTGTGTCATGAGCAGCAATCAAGGGAAAGATCAGAGCAATCAACGAGATTAAGCCAATCTTGATTCCTGCCAATCATTGTGGCAACTTATTAAGTTTGTTACTGCTTGTATTAGATTGTTAATCAAACGTAAATATAAATAATTTTGATCCAGTTGTGTTCCATGTAACCATCAGCATAGACAGATATTCAAACACCTCTACTGATTGTCAACCGATGGTTTACAATCGGTCGATGTCAGATGCGATTGCCGAACGTCGGTTAATCACTAATTTTCAAACTATTGTTCATCAAATATATAGAGGAAATGGAATTAGTGTTTTTCTCATATAATATTTATGAAACGAGTCTAAGAATTTTCCGTTTTGGCGAGCCTCGGGCGAGCCCAAACGGAAAATTCGGACGCGTTTCATAAATATTATATGAGAAAAACACTCATTTCATATTCTATTTATCATATGACACACACACACGCACAAATTAGCCACTTACTGTGACTTTATAACCCTTCACCTAACTTGAATTGCAGACGGTACTTGGAAAAAACATCCTTGTATAACTAAAAATTTTCATTTTTTACTTCAAAAACATAGGTTATGACCCCTCGTTGGAACGAGCTCGTCGAGCTCGTTCCAATGAGGGGTCGTAACCTATGTTGTTGAAGCAAAAAGAGAAAATATAAAAAAAAATGAATGGCGTTTTTCTTGTAGGTAAAAGATTAATACAATATAACCCACCCTAAATAGGACAGATAACGTAACTTCTCCCTACTGAAATTATGCAAATGTCATCCTGTTGTATTTTGTTTAGCCAATCAAATTGTCCAGTTTTGAAATTGACCAATGAAAGCTCCCACCTCTAATTATGCAAATTATGAAAATGTGGCCCAGTTTTATTTTGTTCAGCCAATCAAATTGTCTAGTTTTGTAATTGACCAACGAAATTGACGGAAGGCTTTATTTATTACTGATTAATATGAAAACAAAATATCAAACGTTTTAAAGTGAATAAAACAGACGAGTCATATGATAAAAATAAATATAAATGGCTGCTTCTCAGTAGCTATGACTAGATTTAATGAAAAATTTATCTAAATTTAGCTCAAGAAATCATTTGTCAAAAAGTCCTTTCAATTTACAAGTGACAAACTTTGTTAAGTGTTGCCAAATTCTACTTATTTTAGTGGCAAGAAATTTCGTGTCCTGGGTAGGAAGTTAATTATTACAAGATGTTTGAAGCTGAAAAATAAGACCAAAACGACATAAGATAGAATTCACCGATCAAATTAACTACTACTAAATTTATTTGCTTGTGCAGAAATTATATAACAGGAATGCCAATATTGACAAATTTTCAAGCTTTCGTATTTTCAAACGCATTGTGTAATTTGTAGCACGTCTGTGTATAGTGGAGAGAGGTGGTGGGAGTGCACGTTCCCGCCTCCTCCTTTGTTTTGTGTTTCAATATCTGGTTCCATTTAAGGTGGTCGGCCTTAATAAAAAAAAACAGCATGAGATACCCATTTGTTGTCTATTTTGGAATATTTAGAAAGCAGTACTTTCATATTACTTGGGTCTGAAGGACTAGAAACACGGACTGAAACATGGTTATGATGTATTTTTTTTGGGCTGAAATAATGTTAAAAACATTGCTCTGTCAAAGAATGGCATTATCACAACAACTGAAACAACAACAGCACTGAAATGTAGCAATTTACTGTGGGAAAACAGTATTGCGTGCACGAGTACACGATGATATACAGGTGTACATTCTATCGCAACTACATTTCTCAAATCAGTGGACACCAAATCTCTCAAATCAGTGGACACCAAATTTCTCAGATCAATGGGCACCAAATTTCTCAAGTCAGTGGACACCAAATTTCTCAGATCAGTGGGCATCAAATTTCTGAAGTCAGTGGACACCAAGTTTCTCAGATCAGTGGACACCACATTTCTCAAGTCAGTAGATTCTCAAGTCAGTGGACACCAAATTTCTCAAGTCAGTGGATACCGGATTTCTCAAATCAGTGGACACCCAATTTCTCAAGTTAATAGACCCCAAATTTCTCAAGTCAATGGACACCACATTTCTCAAGTCACTGGACACCCAATGTCTCAAGTCAGTGGGCACCAAATTTCTCAAGTCAGTGGACACCAAATTTCACAAGTCAGTGGGCACCAAATTTCTCAAGTCAGTGGGCACTAAATTTCTCAAGTCAGTGAACACCAAATTTCTCAAGTCAATGGGCACTAAATTTCTCAAGTCAGTGAACACCAAATTTCTCAAGTCAGTGAACACCAAATTTCTCAAGTCAGTGGGCACCAAATTTCTCAAGTCTGTGGGCACCAAATTTCTCAAGTCAGTGGGTACCAAATTTCTCAAGTCAGTGGGCACCAAATTTCTCAAGTAAGTGGGCACCAAATTTCTCAAGTCAGGGGACACCACATTTCTCAACTCAGTGTGTCACAAAATTTCTTAAGTCAGTGAACACCAAATTTCTCAAGTCAGTGGGCACTAAGTTTCTCAAGTCGGTGGACACCAAATTTCTCAAGTCAGTGAACACCAAATTTCTCAAGTCAGTGAACACCAAATTTCTCAAGTCAGTGGGAACCAAATTTCTCAAGTCTGTGGGCACCAAATTTCTCAAGTCAGTGGGTACCAAATTTCTCAAGTCAGTGCGCACCAAATTTCTCAAGTAAGTGGGCATCAAATTCTCAAGTCAGGGGACACCACATTTCTCAACTCAGTGTGTCACAAAATTTCTTAAGTCAGTGAACACCAAATTTCTCAAGTCAGTGGGCACTAAGTTTCTCAAGTCGGTGGACACCAAATTTCTCAAGTCAGTGAACACCAAATTTCTCAAGTCAGTGAACACCAAATTTCTCAAGTCAGTGGGCACCAAATTTCTCAAGTCTGTGGGCACCAAATTTCTCAAGTCAGTGGGTACCAAATTTCTCAAGTCAGTGGGCACCAAATTTCTCAAGTAAGTGGGCATCAAATTTCTCAAGTCAGGGGACACCACATTTCTCAACTCAGTGTGTCACAAAATTTCTTAAGTCAGTGAACACCAAATTTCTCAAGTCAGTGGGCACTAAGTTTCTCAAGTCGGTGGACACCAAATTTCTCAAGTCAGTGAACACCAAATTTCTCAAGTCAGTGAACACCAAATTTCTCAAGTCAGTGGGCACCAAATTTCTCAAGTCAGTGGGCACCAAATTTCTCAAGTAAGTGGGCATCAAATTTCTCAAGTCAGGGGACACCACGTTTCTCAACTCAGTGTGTCACAAAATTTCTTAAGTCAGTGAACACCAAATTTCTCAAGTCAGTGGGCACTAAGTTTCTCAAGTCGGTGGACACCAAATTTCTCAAGTCAGTGAACACCAAATTTCTCAAGTCAGTGAACACCAAATTTCTCAAGTCAGTGGGCACCAAATTTCTCAAGTCTGTGGGCACCAAATTTCTCAAGTCAGTGGGTACCAAATTTCTCAAGTCAGTGGGCACTAAATTTCTCAAGTCAGTGAACACCAACTTTCTCAAGTCAGTGGGCACTAAATTTCTCAAGCCAGTGAACACCAAATTTCCCAAGTCAGTGAACACCAAATTTCTCAAGTCAGTGGACACCAAATTTCACAAGTCAATGGGCACCACATTTCTCAAGTCAGTGGACACCAAATTTCACAAGTCAGTGGGCACCAAATTTCTCAAGTCAGTGGACACCAAATTTCACAAGTCAGTGGGCACTAAATTTCTCAAGTCAGTGAACACCAAATTTCTCAAGTCAGTGAACACCAAATTTCTCAAGTCATTGAACACCAAATTTCTCAAGTCAGTGAACACCTAATTTCACAAGTCAGTGGGCACCACATTTCTCAAGTCAGTGGACACCAAATTTCACAAGTCAGTGGGCACCAAATTTCTCAAGTCAGTGGACACCAAATTTCATAAGTCAGTGGGCACCAAATTTCACAAGTCAGTGTGCACCAAATTTCACAAGTCAGTGGGCACCAAATTTCACAAGTCAGTGTGCACCAAATTTCACAAGTCAGTGGGCACCAAATTTCACAAGTCATTGAGGTTATGTTAAAAGTCGCAATGCTATTTATTGGTGTAAACTGCTCATTATTAAAACAAAGGAGACCATGTTTTAAGTAGAAGAAAAGCCGATAACTGTCTGTTGTGTGAGGGAATGGATCGACCCATTCCCTCATATAATATACATTACTCGGCTTTTCTCCTTTGCTTGGTAGTATCAGAGTAAACCGATAGTTAATAACTATTAAACCTGCGAATGTTCGGGATTCGATTCGATATCGATACCATACGTATGCTTCGAGATCGATCCCGAATCAGTCTCAGGATTCTATTTTTTCGAATCTCTCGTACTAACTTCAATTTGTTACATTTCCAACAAAAATAGGATAAAACTGTCATTAGAAAATTCATTCATGTAGGCTCAATTCCTATTTATTTGAGTAATTGACAATGTTTAATTGTTAGGTAAGGTGTGAATTTGGCCCAGAACATTATCCATAGTTTTGGTTTTTGAAGGCTTAACTTGTTACTATTCACGTCCTTAAGAATGTCAATAGTAACAAGTTAGGCCTTCAAAAACTAAAACTATGGACAATAGGCCTAGCTGTTTCAGCGACGGTGCTACAGAGAATATTTAGTTATTGGTGTTTAAGGTGTTCACTCCGTCGCGTAAGGGTCATCACAGTGTTCCGTAACTTCCGTTTGATGCAATATGAAATAACTTGTCTATTAAGATTCGATTCGGGATTCGATTCGATGTCGATATCAGAGACACGATTCGATTCGAGATTCGATTCGAAAAGAAATTTGTGATTCGCAGATTCCTACTCTCCCGGGTTGTAGTTCCACCCATTCCAAAAGTATTAAAATATGTGAAAAGTTTTAAAAGCGCTAACAGTTCTAGTTAATGGACCTCTGGATACCAGCCGGGTGGTCCATTGACAGAAACACGTTTTTACCTCTTGCACTGTTTACGGTAAAATGTTTCGGTAGAAAGTTCTAATCCATGGTGGTACGGGGTTTAGCAGCAATTGTTTCTTCGGGTAGTGTATAAAAACCGGAAAAGAGAATGATATTATACTTACATCGATCTTCCCAGAACGTGATGCATACTTTTTCATTCCAACTGACAGTAGAGAATATCTTTTTAATGTTTCGTTGTAAAAATCGCTGCTTCAACCATAGTTTCAACACGCTTGCAAATCGTGTTCAGGACATTTGTATGATAGTGTTACTTGTAAATTAGCAATGTAATGTCTTATTAGTAAAAATATCTGTACTCATCGACACTCAGTAAGTTTTATATTCTAGAACACCAGGCTGAAAAAATATACAGTGTATGAACAGTGCAAGTTGAAGAGTTTTTGGTTACCTGCTACGGAATGTCAAATATTTTTGGCACTTAAAATGCAAGATTGTGACATCATGAATGAAGCTCTCAAAGAGCTCTTTAGCGTTTACTATGATTGAGAAAACAGAATATTATTATTCTGTCAGAGTTCACGATACATGCTGCTTAATGCTGCATAGATCTCCCTTGACTGTAACAATGTCATCGACAAGGTATATTCAAAACACAGCCACATTCTGATCCAGGTGGTGGAGAAGTTACCAGGCAAGTAGCGACAGAAGGTGGGAATGTCCCCCTCCTAATAGCCATCATAATTTTCAATAGTTGAAAATTCAAAGGTATGAGAGCCAATAGTTGTCAACTGAAAGAAATCAATCTCTGTTTTCAACTTTTCAGACTTTTCCGACTGGTCGATTTGAATTTTCAAACCGTGATCACAGTTTTTTTCCGATTGCGAGTGGCGATCGGTTGCGGTTACCTGCCGAGCCAATACGATTTTCCAATTTTAGATCAAATTTTCCGACTTTTCCAATAGGCTGACAAACTTTTCCGAAATTCCGACTTGAATCTGTGACCGGTCCGGTTTTTCGAATTCATCGTTCCGTTTCCCTCACAATGACAAGGCTACAGAGGAATATGGACTGTCATATATTCAGTCAATACCTACTCCTTACAACTGACTGACAGTCAGTTGTAAGGAGTAGGTATTGGCTGAATAGCCGTCACTCTATCGTCCTTGTGTAGACTGGTCAATGTAAGAGAAAACTCATGAACCTACCTGGGGAAATACATTATTCTTGTCGATAAAATGACCAGATTTAAACCACAGGGAGGCCATAGAGTCTATCTCAAGGGTGTAAGAATTAAATATTTACCCCTGTAGGTGTAAGTTATACATTGCCAGGGAGACGACTTACATAAGCTCTAGCTTTCTGTCGAATCCCTCTCCCACATAATCTGCTTTCCTTGTTCTGCGTATACTACTGTATTTAGTGTTGTTCATACTTGTTTTTTAACTTTATACTTATTGTAAAATGTATACACATGTCAAATACTAAATAAAATACTGTTTAAACTAAATATTTACCCCGGGAAGGCCTCTGTATCCCCACTCGAAAGTCTCCCCCAACACGAACCGCCCCACCCCTCGAGACATGCCAGCGGAATGTTGCGCTAGGACCCCAACCCCAGTTAGAAATCCAACTCATCACACTCCTCCACTGAAGCACCTCTACCTACGTCCTTGGGCGGTGCATTCCCTCCTTTCCTCAGAGATAAAAAAATATGTTAAAGAATTCTGTACAGGTGTTAGTATTTATTTATTAAGCTTTAACGACACTTTAACAGCCAAGGTCATATCGTGTGGGTGACAGTTATACGGTTGGAGGAAGCCGGAGTACCCGGAGAGAACCACCGAGCAACGACGAGCAGCTACCAGCTCCCCTACATCGTAACTCCGCACTGCAGCACAGGCAGGGTTAGATTGGTTGAAGACATGCGCACCATCAGCATGCAGTACGCCTTAGTACACGGCGTCATCCTGCCCCCATGTGGACAATCAGGGTTAAGTGCTTTGCCCAAGGACACAACGCGGGAGTCTGAATCGATTGTTCAAACGTTCACCCATCCAAGGACGAACATTGCTTAACTTCGGTGATCTGACGAGAACCGGTTACCGCAACGCCACCGAATTTATTGCATTATAAATAAAAGAAAACAACCATAAACATTCATGTTTTGTACATTTATTTTTGTGTTTGGGTTCCTCTACCACTCACAGAAAACTACAGAAGAAATTTTTCTAGATATGTAATCTGATGTATAGATTTGAAGGGATGAGGAATGGCAAAAAAATCCGCTATCTCAGGGGTGGCGCCAGAGGGGAAGGGGCTTAGCACTCACGTCGGGGAAACTGCCTCCTTTATTGTGTACTGCCGATGTATACCCCAGACCCCGCGTCGGGGAGCACAAGCCCCCCCCCCCCCCCTCTCCTCCCCCTCCTGTAAGGGAACTTCTGACAGCATCACTACTCTATCTTCTATATATATTATTAAGGAGGCAAGAATGCCGTGATAAATAAAACTTCAAATAGATCGCAAGATTTTTGTCTTCAAGACAAGTATCAAAAATATATATGATTTTCTTTCGTAGATAGGTCTCAAAAACTAGTTGCATTATGTCGTGTTAAGTTTAAATGTGGGGAGCGCGGTGGCTCAATAGGTAGAGGTGCAGGCTGCAAGCCGAGAGGTCCTCGGTTCGAATCCCACCTGCGGCAACCGCGTTGTGTCCTTGGGCAAGACACTTCATCTCCATTGCCCGCGTGGGGGCACGATGACGCCGTGTACTAAGGCGTACTGCAGTCGATGGTACGCATGTCTTCAACCAATCTAACTCTGCCTGTCCTGCAGTGCGGAGTTACGATGTTGGGGAGCTGGCAGCTGCTCGTCGTTGCTCGGTGGTTCTCTCCGGGTACTTCGGCTTCCTCCACCCGTAAAACTGTCACGGTCATGATTAGCCATTGTGCAGAAATATGTGACATTAAACACCAATAAATAAATAAATGATTAAGTTTAAATGTTACAAATTTTAAACAACTGATATGTATTCAAGGTATGAGATGCTCACCTTTGTGTTTACAGTTGTGTTTGTAAAAGTATGCAGAATGAATATGAGAAAATCACTTTAATCTTGGTCCCATGTTGTGACGCTTTGATTCGATGATTTTTTTTTGTTTTGTTTTGTTTCGGTTTTATGGGTTTTGGTGGGGTTTTTTTTGCCGCACTCACGTCATGTGCATCAGAAATAACATAAGGATCTCTTTACATATTAAAACCAGGTTATTTGACTTTCAACTGACTTTCTTAAACTTTTCTAACAATCTACCACATCCGCTCGCGTAATGTACAAACTGAGCAATTAGAACTATTTTCAAAACATTTCAACAAAACCATATCATGTGACCCTTAAGGGTCACATGATATGGTTTTGTTGAAATGTTTTGAAAATAGTTCTTTTATGGTTTTGTTGACTTTGTTTAAAAAATTTTTTAAAAAAAACAATTGAATAAATCATTTTTAAAATAATAACTTTTTATATCGTGTGCGTAAGGGAAATGACGAACCAACACGACCAGAAGTCGCCACATGTAAAAAAAATTCTTGAATAATTACAAACATTTCAGCTTATGACCAAGTTTATTGGAACGAGATCGTACCACTGGCATATCACATGTTATGTTTTGTAGTCAAACATTAAAAACAATAAAATCGGACAAGAGATTTTTGGTGAATATCGTTAAGAGGGTGTTGGCGTTGCGTTACGTAAAAACTGCATTGCACAGAATGGCGCGTCATTTGAGAAGACTGGAAAGGGCAAGTGTGAGTGAATGGCTGGTAAGTTCGATAACTTATTTCACTCTTTTCTTGACAAATGATACGGGATTTATGAGGTCACAATTAAAATGGCAACTTCGTGACCGCACTTTCCCATGAACATCACTTTGGGAGCTGTTGTCTGTATGGAATTTGCCTCTCTTTGCATTGGATACAGCCATTTACTGACAACGTCTTTTGTGTTACACCCAGGGGGGGGGGGGGGGGGGGTTCTGCTGCTCAATGACTGTACCTGCACACTGTAAAAAATTACCGTAATTTTTACGGTCATATGACCGGCAGCTAGTTTCCAGGCATATGACCGAAAGCATTACGACAAACCGTAAAAAAAATTTAACTGTCATTTACCGTATATTCACGTAATTTCTTTTTCACAGTTTGCCGTTATTTGTACGGTCAAATGCCTGGAAACTACCTGCCGGCCATGTGACCGTAAACATTTCAACCATCATTTGCCTTATTTTCCTGTAAAAATTACCATCAAAATAATTAGAGTCAAAATGACCGAAGGCGGAGTTCCAGCCATATGACCCTTAATCAACTGAAAACCATAATTTAATTCCAGCCATCATTAACCGCATTTTACCTTCAACCAATAAAAAGCAACGCTGACTGTACTCACTTGTCCCCCTAACCAACATTCCCATCACGGATACACTTGAACAAATATCAAGTTACACCTCTACACAAGTGATTTTCATGTCCAATACTGCAATGAACATGATTCACTTGGTCACAAACTTACAAATTGATAGTAATACGTTGTTGTTCGTCTTCAAAAGCATCGAGCGTCCTTCTTGGGAATGGCGACTTCCCGAGTGGCGTATGGCAAGGCCGATCCCATAGTTTACCATTTTTACCGCAGTGCGACGTAATTGGACAGCGTGACGGGAGAAATACGTTCATTGGATCAAATTCGCGGGGTTTTCTACGGCAACATCGTTAAAATTAATTTACGGCCTCGAGACCGTTGTATTTGGTTTAAACAATATTTTAATCTTTAAGAATGTCATGTGTAACAAAATATTTACAAAAAGTAACGAAGTAGAATGAGATATCTTATATAACATTTGTTCAACAATGTAGAGTAACAGAATAGTAGAGGGATTTGACAAAAAGCTGAAAGCATATGTGCGTTATCTCCCTAAACCATGAAATATATCAATTAACTGAGGTAGTACGAATAAACCATGAAATATATCAATTAACTGAGGTGGTAAAAAACACTACCTAAACTTGTCCGAAGCTACCTAAGGTCATAACCCATATTCAAAATTATAATATAGTCTGGGCAGATGCCCAGCTAACTGGGTGAGGCATCGCATCCATGAACACAACAGTGTATGGGTGCGATTCCCCGGCGAGTGCAAGGCTAACAGTCTGATCAAAATTAGCTTGAAGCATGGGAAATTAAACGTGAGTTGTCAGAACATAATATGGCCACTATACCTGATATTGCTTAAACCTTGAATGTGAGAAAAGTAAGAAAGATGGAAAAAGAGTAAAGGGAAGTGAGACAAGAAAGGACAGAAAAACCAGCTTGAAGACAATGTCTATTGCCTATATATTCGAAACAGTTATTATTACATGCAGCCTACGCACCTTACTTGGAGATGGGGCGGGGTAGAGGTGTTTCTTACAGTGTGATCTACACAGAGAACAACTTAAAAGAGAGCAGAGAAAGGTTCATCTTTGAAGAAATGCGATTTTCCCGAAAACGTCCACTTGATAAAATAGAGTCATGAACCACTTCAAAAACAAGCTGGTTCTCCTGGTTATTCAGACCGTTGTAGTTGACAGTCATCTGACAGTAGTTAACCGTAGAATTACGGTAATTTTTTTACAGTGTGTGTGTGTGTGTAGTGGGGTGGCGTGGCGGGGGGGGGGGGGGGGGGGGGGGTATCCAAAACGCTTTGTAAAGTGCGCGTGTGTGTGTGGGGGGGGGGGGGGGGTGCAAAAATGTCCAACACGCATTGAACTTACTGTGGTTCGGCCCGGTAAGAAAACAAAACCTCAAAAAATAAATATACAAACATGGCATTAATTCCATTGATTCTCTGGTCTTAATAGTTGCGACGGAAGATATTAAACAGTGTATGTGTGGGCCAGTGGTGGCGCCAAGGGGCGTCGGGAGGGGGGGGGGGCTACAGCCCCCCCCCCCATTGGAGATGTCCAGCACCCCCCCCCCCCCCCCCCCCCCCCCGTCGGAGATTTTTAGTCAGTCCGTCGGAGAGTCTCGTAAACCCGACTTCACGAGAAATTTCCGACAATTGAATGTAGATATCTCGTCTTGTCAGCCTCGAACCCGTGCAGCACTGGAACTTTGATAGAGAATAGTGATTCTCACGAAATTCCTTAATATCGTTCGTCAAACTTGCTTCATAGATGAAATATTTCCCGACCTCATTATAATAATATTTACTTTAACCCTTTACCTAAGGTAACGGTCAAAACCGGCCAGCGCTATTCTCAAAAATCGCCAATTGATTTTCATTATTTTTTTCATTTTTTGTCTCAAAAACATAGGTAATTATTTTTGCAAGTGTCGTCTGCTTTTCAGGTTTGGTAAAGGGTTAAATAATCAACAAACATACTCAATTTGCTTCTATTTTGGTTCTCCAATTTACCAATTTTCACTCATTTTCCTTCGTTTGGGAGGTCAAATGCTATAGCCCCCCTGTCGGAGAGGTCAGCCCCACTGTCGAGAAATTCCTGGCGCCACCCCTGGTGTGGGCGGAGGGATGGATAGTATAGTTTGTTTTTTTTTTTTGTTTTTTTTTTTAATTCCTAATTGCAGTTAGATAGAATTGTCTTATTTAATAGGAATAATTGTAAATCACCAAAGACTTATTTTAACCTTTTGAACTTCATGTGAGTTTAATTCTGTTATGTGGGGGGTTAACTAATTAATATTTTCAACGTGTCGCTCGAGGCTACACATTGAAAATATTTGTCAACCCTACAAATGCACTGAGCAGCCATTTACTTTATAAAATTTGGGCTCAACATGATCCTGGGTCGGGAAGTGAGCGTTCCCGCGTACAGGGTTACAATAAAAGGTTTTTAACCATTAGCAGCAAGGGAGATGGTATCGGGGAAGATAGGGGTCCCGACTAGGGCTGTCACGATCTTAAAATTTAGGAATCGATTAATCGTCGCAAATAATCGATAATAATAGATTAATCGTGCCTAGATGACCCCTCTCCCTCTCTTTGAAGTCGATAAATATGAAGTTCAAGTCAGCTGACCTACCTCAAGTAAACAACGAAGACGATCAACTTTTAGGTACATTCAAAGCTTTGATGTTCTGAACTTTTGAACCGTCAGTGTAATAATCAAGACCGGTCGGCAGTTGCGATCTTCGCAACTGCCGACCGGTCTTGATTATTACACTGACGGTTCAAAGATTCAGAACATCAAAGCTTTGATGAATGTACCTGGAAGCCAAATGCTTCCAACGGCTTCTTGGGGTTTAACATCGATGTTCTTAACTCAATACCTTTAGAAACAATAGTTTTTTCATCAAATTTTCTTTTAATTATTAAACATCTAGAACGGGATACAATTTACCGATTATTCGACAACGAAAAATACTAATCGATTTCGCTGTGACCGACCAACAATCGATTAATCGATTGATCGTGACAGCCCTAGTCACTCCCGACACACCGGGCCGACCATAGTTCCGACCGGCGCGCTAAAATCCTGATTTTCAGGTATGAAACTCGGCAACTCCATGACTCAAGACAATTGTGAACGCGTGTATATAACACCCAAATTATGTCTGTGTTATGTTAATAAGAGTACTTTCCCCCCTCCCTCCCACTCGGAGTAGGGTCCTGCGAGGAAGTACATCAAATACAGGATATATTTTGTTTGTTTCTAGATGAAATGGATGGAGTATCATAAAAAACAGTGCCCAGATATCCTTTAAAACCTAAACGGTCCAAGGACCCCAAAATATTTGAGAAAAAATTGTTTTAGTAAAATATATTTTTCTTCAAAAGTTTGGGCCTAACCCCATCCACCCACCTTTGAGGTCCCCCGGATTTACTTCACCTTCTCCCTCTTCTACAATATGGGTGAGCCGCCAGTCCGCCACTACTTTTAACAAAAATATGATATTTTCCTCCAATTTATTTATTTTATAGGTCCAAAACTTTTTTCTCCCCCAACTGCATGTGTAATATACGTGTGTCCCGGGTGAGATAGCAGGGAGAGACTATAAGTTATCTCGGGCAACATCCAGGGTACATCGAGATTTAATACTTGGATGTCGGTTTTCAACCATGAGGCGCAAGCCGAATAGTTGAAAAGGAGACATCCAGGTAGTAAATCTCCATGTACCCTGGATGTTGCCCGAGATAACGATTTTGCCCCGCCTCCTAACACAGAAATAATGTCGAGATGTAAAATATGATCCCGCATGAAGTTTAAACCCCACACTGAGCCTCAGGTTTTGAACCAAACAGCGAAACAAACGTCATAGCAAAACTATAAATAGACCGAGTCTATTTCCGAATCGTTGTTTATAAACCAGCTCACACATGGAGAAGTTTTTCACTTAGGTGAATAGATCTTATCAGCTATCCTTCATGCGCAATGCATTTCGGGACGCCACCCAAATGAAAACGTAAACATAAACTCGAACGCACGCGTGCAAACAGAACCGCCTCGCTTCGAAAGTTTAGGTTTCAATGTATGTTCTCGTGAATATTGTCAACTTCACATTTAATAATCACAAGTAAAGATAAATCGAATCATAATTATGCAGAATTTTAGTTGTTGAGCGAAATAAATAACCAACAACAGGATTTATTTCAACATTTATCGGCTGAAATCTCTGTGTTCGCTGTGGGACCTTCGGCGCCCAGATGATACATAATTAATGTTAATGTTAATTTTATAGTCTAGTTTTGGTACGTCCTGTGCACGTACCAAAACAAACAAAATATATTATAGACTGTGGCTCCAAGGTTGGACTAGGCATGCAGATGGGGTAATTCGCAGGTGGGGGGTAATTCGCGGGTGGGACCCGTGGGACCCGCCCTTCCTCCACATTTAGAAGCCCGGAGGTCTTGCAAAGTCTTTTTATAACATCCCCACCCCCACCCCCCTTGGGGAAAAAAATCATTCAATATATTGTCTGGGTTGGTTCAGTCAATGATTACTTAAAATAACACCATTATTTATGCTGATTGAATTTTATTTTCTCATTACAGAGAAAAATGTAAAGTACCAAATTAACAAAAATAGAACCATTTTAAATATCTTAATTTCAATTTGTGTAAAATAAGGTAGCATTTTGCATAATTAATCGAATATCAAGATGGAAGAAAACAGTAAATTTACTTCTTTCATTGTTTCTCAAATGAAAGAATTTTTAAAATCAAGAAGTGTACCACAGACTGGTACTCAAAGAGAACTACTAAAACGCTGTTATTGGGTTGATAAACTCAACCTATAGACATACATGTATCCAACTGCTGGGCAACAAAAGGCAGAAGCAGAGTTAAGATACATTGAAAAGCTGACATTGGGAAGTGGGGTCAAACTCTCAGACCCAAACCTTATTATCAATTGGTCAGATGATTTGCACAAAATGCCCGATATTGACTATTCAGATATTTATTCCTATTTGATCAATACACCTGGTTATTTTAACAATGAATGTTTAAAATCTAAGAAAGCACTCAAAGCCACCCAATACATGAAGGATGGATGGGTGAAAATTTTATTCACTTGTCCTGTAAACTCAGACTTCATATTTCTTAATGGCAAAGTGCGGCCATCTCAAAGATCAGCAGACACACCCCATGAGGCCTGGATTCTGATCCATAAAAAGGATACATGGATCAAATCTACACACTGTTCTTGTACTGCTGGGTAATACATTTAGCATGATTTACTAATACAGTGGAGCCACTTGCTTGAATAACCTGTTATCTGAATATAATTTCCGAACACAAAACCCTTCACCATATCTTTAGTATGAATTGGCCGGTTAACTGCATACAGGTTATTGAGTAAACTCCTATTAATTGTATAAAAAATCTAATTGTATAACCCTGTTAATTGAATATAATTTCCAAACACAAAAACATTTACCACACCTTTAGTATGAATTTGACTTGATAACTGCATATAGATTGTAGAGTAAACTCTTGGTTATTGAATAAAAAATCTTGTAATATTAAAAAATGACTTCAGCATGTTAGATGTGTTGTGTTGTGTGTTTTATTCATGTCTTTGGGAGAATAGTTTAAATATTCACTTGAAACGACGCTGGACATGGAACATGGAAGGTGACATTTTAAATTTCGAGAACGATGTCTCACAATTTCAGACTCCACTTGGGTTTAAACTTGAAGATTTTGAATTGAGCCGCAGTCATTGAATTTTGTAAGAGGTAGGTGGAATTAATAGCATACATTTCTACGCTGAGCATCGGGAACCGTAAAATAAATTATGAAGTGCGCCGAGATTTATTGCCCTGGTAATGTTAATTTGTTGTTGACACCAAGTCTCACACTGACTGTGCCCGTATTCAAGCGATATCGAAGATAAACAGATGAGTTGCTCCCCTTGATGTTCTCACCCCGCAAAGCGCAAAAGTATATTTGCGAACCCGATTCAATCTGTTCAGTTCTCACCGAATACGACAGCCAACAAGTGATTCTACTCATAGGACTGCAACGATGTTTTTTTTTTAATTTGTATTAGTATTCACTGTAATACGACAATAAGTTGGATATAACTTAACAGTTCTGATAGGAGTTTCTGCAATCGATGTGACCCAGTCGGGGTCAAAGGTTATTTTTATCACCTGGATGTTCCTCGCGTGACAAACGGGGAACAACGGCGCGCGCTCTTATCACCCGCATGTTTGAAGATAGCCGATACCATGGCTATTTGTTTCGGTCACGTTGACCAATCGGAAGATGCGATGCATACTGATACAGGGACAAAGATGTATCCCACCCCACCCACGTGACGTTATACATTCATAACGTTATTATGACGTTATGCATGTCGTATCAGTTTCTTGCTACCAGCTAATTCATATTGACGTCATCAGAATAGCGTGTGATCAAAGTTTGATGCTCTAAAACTCTTTAAACCCCAAGATGCCACCGTTCCTAATTGATTTCGTGGTATATACCTGTGGTATATACATAACTTTTGCATGATCTTTCCGATGGTGTGATTAGTTTTTCAAAACAACGAATACCAAATGAGTTGATTATATCAGCACGTGACCGCCGATTACCTCTGGCTAACGTAACCGCTGTATGGTGGGGGAGAAAAATAATCCCTGATGGGTACGGGTGTTGGATGGGAAAATCTCACCCTCGGGACAAGATATTTGGTCCAGACGCTCGGCAAGCCTCGTGTCTGGCCCATATATCTTGTCCTCGGGTGAGATTTTCCCATCCAAGCCTCGTGTCTGGCCCATATATCTTGTCCTCGGCTGAGATTTTCCCATCCCATACCCGTACCCATCAGGGATTATAATAGTCTCGAACAGTCGTCGTGTCCTGTTCAAAGACGAAGGTGAGCATTTCGTCGTGTGAGAACAATAAGGTTCTATCTTCCACTGGAAGATAGAACCTTATAGTTCCCACGCGACGATTTGTTTCTCAGACTTGTGAGAGGCCAATTTAATTTCAGGAACCTTATTCTTTTAACAATATATTTTATAATAATTAAACTTCACAACCGTCATCGTGTTATATACAAGAAAGTAAAACAGGGTTCTCAAAATATTAATTCAGATTGTGGGCCCAAATATTTATTTGTTGGCAACTACTGAAGCTTAACGTTGTAATCCTGTTACAGTTAAAATTAGAAGTCCTGTCAAGAAATGCGCACATATAGCACGTCGATCTGCGCGTTAATCTACGCGTTATGACCATAGTGAGGCTATCAAATTCTGTACATATGGCCTGTGCACAAGCAATGTTTCAGCCAATGGACCTCCGGGTAACCCGGAGGTCCACTGGCAGAAACATTGCTTGTGTTTGCTATGAGGAACCAGGAGAACCCGCCATGCTTTGGATGCCATTCGATATTTCAATTGCGCGCAATTCCTACGCGAAATTAAGCCT
Source organism: Pictodentalium vernedei (assembly GCA_031216915.1). NCBI lineage: Eukaryota > Metazoa > Mollusca > Scaphopoda > Dentaliida > Dentaliidae > Pictodentalium > Pictodentalium vernedei. The sequence goes on from CM062288.1 coordinate 44,755,869, forward strand.
AGATATGAGCACAGTTCGTGACAGGACTTCTAGTTTTAACTGTATAACGAAAGGGATGCCACTTATCCTTCGATAAACGTTTGTGGCAATGATTCAACCCTTTACCCAACGAATCGCTCGCATCCGCCCGCGTAATATGCAAATTCAGCAACTGAAAAAAATATTATTTTTCAAAAAATTTCAACAAAACCATATCATGTGACCCCTCGTTGGAACGAGTTCGTCGAGCTCGTTCCAACGAGGGGTCACATGATATGGTTTTGTAGAAATTTTTCAATTTTTTTTAAAAAATGATACTTAAAATAATAAATTTTGATATCGTCTGCGTTGGGTAAAGGGTTTTAACATAATTATAGCGTCCCAACAGTTATGATATGTGTGATTTCTGTATATTTAGATATATTTCTATTTCGAAAATTCTCCCTTGTATTCACCACACAGTGAAAGCGAACTGAGAATGAGTTTTCTTCCCTTTTCAAACAACTGAATGACTGTCGACATTTGTTCTGTTCTCTATTTGGTGCTGTTTTCCTGCTTTCGCCGTTCTGAACGAGCCTTCTCCCATCTTGCGATCCGTCGGAGAGGAAAGCATATAAGCCCTGCTGTTGTGAGAGTAACTCCAGAAAGATAGAACGCCGCGTGGTAGCTGCCTGTAAGATCCGACAGCGAACCTAGAAGTAGAAATTTTTAATTATTAGCAAGACTACTGGGAGGGCATGGGGGCGTTTCCCCAAATAGTTTTTAACACACATACACACACAAAACACCCCCTCATACCATCACATACACTCATGGAAACCTGCCCATCCACCCCCATGAAAAACACGTCCAACTCTTTCCCCTATCCCTACAAAGAAATTCTGGCACCGCCACAGAAACTGAAAAAATCTACCGTCAGTACCAGAAAAACGCCAGTACTATTAACCCTTTACCTAACATGAAAAGCAGACGACACTTGCAAAAAAAATTCTTGAATAATTAATTTTTTTCATTTTTTGTCTCAAAAACATAGGTTATGACCCCTCGTTGGAACGAGCTCGACGAGCTCGTTCCAACGAGGGGTCATAACCTATGTTTTTGAGACAAAAAATGAAGATATTTTGAAAATTAATTGGCGATTTTTGAGAATAGCGCTGGCCGGTTTTGGCCGTTACGTTGGGTAAAGGGATAAGGGGGGCCCTTGAGTGCAACAAGATGTCGTCTGCAATGTAAAGGCATTGCAGATGGTACCTAGCTGCAGTCAAGGGACGAAAAGATTCTCAAAGTGCCCCCTTCGCAGACGTTATGATTTATATGGGTCTTCAGTGGAGTACACAGCCACAAGTACACTGTCAGAATTTTGAGCATACAGGGCCTTTAGCTTTATGTATAGTTCTGACTAGAGGCGCAGACATTGCTGAATAACGTATTTATCAGACGGAAAAGGGGGGGGGGGGTGGCGTCGCGGTAACCGGTTCGCGACAGATCACCGAAGTTAAGAAACGTCGAGCGCAGTTAGTAGTTGGATGAGTGAGCATTTCAGCTACTAATTCGTGCTCCCGCGTTGTGTCCTTGGGCAAGGCTCTTAACCCCGATTGTAAGGCGCACTGAACGTCGATGGTAAACCCATGTCTTCAACCAATCTAACCCTGCTTGTGCCGCGGGGCAGAGTTCATAGTTACGATGTTGGAGATCTGACACCTGCTCGTCGTTGATCGGTAGCTCACTCCGGGTACTCCGGCTTCCTCCACCCGTAAAACTGTCGCCGACATAATATGAACCTGGCTGTTAAAGTGTCGTTAAACTATAATAAATAAATCAGACTGAAAAGCTAACTCAATTACATTATTACATAGAATATGTCCAGTACCGTTTAGTCGCCGTGGACTGGTCGTAATCCACGCGTGGGCAGTGATGTCCACGCATCCGTTTACCAGGAAATAAAAATCGTCATCGAAAAAAGATTTAATTAAATCTTTGATTAATTAAATTTTTGATGAGTTTTCTTATAATTACTGTTTATAGTCCAATATTATTGGAACCGTGGAAATATTACCCACCCGTGAAAAGTGACCAGTCCGCAGACCGTACTGTATTGTCTACTTTTAATCAGTACAGGCCTGGAAATAAGCAGTCTGGCATTTTCAGGATGAGGTCCCCAGAGGGTGAAGTTGATGATTCTGTCCCATACAGTGGGCCAATTTATCCTTTGGGTATCTCTTTCTGTTTAGTTTTGAGACCCTGACTCAGATTGAGGTTCACAGAGGGTAAATTTAGTGATGCTACCCTGCTGTGCAGGGTAGCATCACTAAATTCACCCTCCGGGGACCTCATTTTACAGATGACAGTCTGCTTATTTTCTGGCTTGAATCAGCAGGACGTTTTTTTCAAACTCATAAGCCTTGGCCTATATAAATGTTTGAGTGATGTAATTTTATTGTATGAGCAATCCTCCTTCCTTGCATACATTTTAAAATGTCAAAATACTCCGTTATTGGCATTAGCAGAGAACTTGGAAAAACAACCTACCTTCGTTTTCTTTGTCTCAAGTTGGAACCACGTGATGTATTCCCGAATCTTCGATGGCCGTTGAATGAGGAGGCAATAAGTGTTACCCTAATGTAACACTTGATCGCTGGGCGTGATGGGGCTATTCATAATTACCGAGAATTTCGAGGAAAACAAACGAATGAATATATATAACTAGAGGCTCTAAAGAACATGTAATCGCTCACCTGGAACTACAAAAAATGTGATTTCCCATAGGCTCTCCATGGTAACTATGAGCTGCAATTGTGGCCACGTTTGCAACATTACATGAGGATCATTGGCAGAAGGTGTCTCACTCCTCAATCATGTGAAGTTTCGAACCATTTGACTTTATAGATTCTGAGGGAAATATGTTTGTAAAATCCATCAATCAGAATCAGAGAATGTCTCTGGTTGCTATATTTTCCAATCAACGGGAAGAAAAAGAGGATTGTTTGTAGAGTGCCTCCCATAGACCATTCCTGCGAAGTTTGGTTCACGTCGGCTCAGTAGTTCCAGAGAAGAAGATGAAAATGCGATTTCCCATAGGGTTTCTATAGTAACTATAAGCTGCAATTGCGGCCATGTTTACAACATGAAAATGAGGATCATGGATAGAGGATGTCCCAGTCAACACCCATGCAAAGTTTCAAAACATTTGGCCTTGTCGTTTCAGAGGAGAGAATCCACCAATCAGAATAAAAAATGCATCTGGCAGCCATGTTTTTCGATGCACGGTAACAAAAGAAGCATTTGTCTAAGACCCCTCCCATAGACTATCCCTGCCATGTTTGGTTCACGTCGGCTCAGTAGTTCTCGAGAAGAAGATGAAAATGTGATTTCCCATAGGGTTTTTATAGTAACTATAAGCCGCAATTGCGGTTATGTTTACATCCCGATCAACATTAAATTAGGACCGTTGGTAGAGGGGGTCCCAGTCACCGTATATGTGAAGTATCGAAACATTTGGCCAGGCAGTTTCAGAGCCGATGATTTTTGAAAATCCGCCAACCACAATCAAAGAATGCCTGTGACAGCCATGTTTTTCAACCCGCGGGAAGAAAATGAGGATCGTTTGTAGAGGATCCCCATAGACCATTCCTGCCAAGTTTGGTTCACGCCAGCTCATTAGTTCCAGAGAAGAAGATGAAGATGTGATTTCCCAAAGGGTTTCTATAGTAACTAAAAGCCGCAATCGAAGCCATGATTGCAACCCGATCAACATTAAATAAGGATCGTCTGTAGACGGGGTACCAGTCATCAAATATGCAAAGTTTCAAAACATTTGGCCCTGTAGGTTCAGAGGAGAAGATTTTTCAAAATCCACCAATCAGAATCAGAGAATGCCTTTGGCGGCCATGTTTTCAAAACCATGAGAACAACACGAGGATCGTTCGTAGAGGACCTCTCATAGATTATCCTTGCCAGATTTGGTTCACGTTGGCTCAGCAGTTCCCGTGAAGAAGATGAAGAAGTGATTTCCCATAGGGTTTCTATAGTAACTGTAAGCCGCAATTTCGGCCACGTTTGTAACCCCGATCAACTTTAAATGAGAATCGTTGGTAGAGGGGGTCCCAGTCATCATATATGTGAAGTTTCAAAACATTTGGCCTGACGGTTTTAGAGAAGATTTTTGAAAATCCATCAACTAGAATCAAAGAATGCCTCTGGAAGCCATGTTTCTCCTCCGACGGGAACAAATTGAAGATCATTTATAGATGAGGTTCCATAGACTATTTCTGCCAAGTTTGGTTCACCACGGCTCAGCGGTTACAGAGAAGAAGACGAAAATGTGAAATTTATGGACGCCGGACGACGGACGTCGGACGACGGACGCCAAGTGATGTGAAAAGCTCAGTACAGCCATTTCCCTGCACACAAGTATCATCGTCCCTCTAAATGGTTTCAAAACCGTTACTTATTCGCAGTTTTTTATTCGGCATCCGTTATCAACCGATAAAATCGGTAGACGGTTGATAGCGAATGTTGAATGAGGAACAAGGAATAAGTAACCGTTGTCACGCCTGTGTCTTTCTATTGGCTGCTGTTCGTGTCGATAAAATCGGTTGATAGCGAATGCTGAATAACAAACTTGGAATAAGTAACGCTTGTCACGCCCAGTGTGTCCTTCTATAGACTGCCGTTCGTGCCGATTTTCTTTTTTATTAGGGTTTTACGACACATTAACAGCCAAGGTCATATCGTGTCGGTGACAGTTTTACGGGTGGGGGAAGCAACGACGAGCAGCTGCCAGCTCCCCAACATCGTAACTCCGCACTGCAGCACAGTCAGGTTTAGATTGGTTGAAGACATGCGCACCATCGACGAGCACTTCGCCTTAGTACACGGCGTCATCGTGCCCCCATGTGGACAACCGGGGTTAAGTGCCTTGCCCAAGGACACAACGAGGGAGTCCGAATCTATCGCTCAGGCGGTCACCCATTCGAGGACTAACCGGGTTCGACGTTGCTTAACTTCGGTGAACTGACGAGAACCGGTTACCGCAACGCCACCGCGCCCCCCGTTCGTGTCGATAAAGTTCCTATTTTGAAGCCGTTAGTGTTTGCATTGCTCGACAACATTTCGGAGAAAGCCTTCTATAAGCTATCAACTTACTGTTGAATAAAACTTAAATTTATGTCTTTTTGTTTTTATACGTATATTGTTCTTTAACATAGTTATCTGAACTAATTATTGCTTAACCGAACGCAGACTATATCAAAATATATTATTTTAAATATAATTTTTTGAAATTTTTCAAAACATTTCAACAAAACCATATCATGTGACCCCTCGTTGGAACGTTCCAACGAGGGGTCACATGATATGGTTTTATTGAAATTTTTTGAAAAGTAATATTTTTTTAACTGCTGAATTTGCATATTACGCGGGCGGATGCGGCCGATTCGTTGGTTAAAGGGTTAAACTGCATTCTGGGAGCGCGGTGGCTCAGTAGGAAGAGATGCAGGCCTCGATTCGAATTGTTGTGTCCTTGGGCAAGACACTTAATCCCGATTGCCCACGTGGGGGCACGGTGGCGTTGTGTACTAAGGCGCACTGTACGTCGATGATGCACTTGTCTTCAACCAATGCTAACCCTGCTTGTGTGGAGTTAGTACGTTGGAGAGACTGACAGTTGCTCGCCGTTGCTCGGTGGTTCTCGACGAGAACCCCGGCTTCCTCCACCCGTAAAACTATGCAACACGGGGTGACCCTGGTTGTCGAAAGTGCCGTTAAACACAAATAAATAAACTACATTCTATGAAAAGCATTGCAAGTATAAGCTAGCTTTCAGCCACAGATTTCTGGGTTAACCGTATCTGTCTATTGGTTGAAATGTTGCTTTGAACTTCCATGTTTTTTCAAATTTTTGAAATTGTAAGATACTTTTAGGAGATAATTTATTATTACAGTTAAAACTAGAAGTCCTGTCATGAAATGCGCACATATAGCACGTCGATCTGTGCGTTAATCTACGCGTTATGACCACAGTGAGGCTATCAAATTCTGTACATATGTCCTGTGCACAAGCAATGTTTCAGCCAATGGTCCTCCGGGTAACCCGGAGGTCCATTGGCAGAAACATTGCATGTGTTTGCTATGAGGAACCAGGAGAACCCGCCATGCTTTGGATGCCATTCGATATTTCAATTGCGCGCAATTCCTACGCCAAATTAATCCTAGATATGCGCACAGTTCATGACAGGACTTCTAGTTTTAACTGTAAATAACACTCGGTACACAAATGGCGAAGTATACGAATTTCAAAAAGAAAATGTTTCTCATAATGCAACTATGAATTTAACCTATTCAGTCTTGTTGACAGCTCTCCTAGTGGTGAGAGTAGAAGGTTTCTGAATAATTATCTGACGTGAGCTGAAAATCTAATAATATCACCTGAGAATTTGTAACATTGTGTTTTTGCAGACAATTGCTTTTCATGTTAGGTAAAGGGTTAACGCGTCTCAAAGTGTGAAATCTTTAAATACATTCCCGAAAAATTTCAAAATATCCACTCAGATGCATGGAAATGGGGATTTTGGGACCTTAGAATTTGAAATTTTCATACCGACGACCATCCATCGCCTGATCCACCCCCCCCCCCCCCCCCCCCCAAGTTTGAAAATCGTTCCGCCGCTCATGTCCACGGATGCAATAATATTAGATTCCAAACACTAACTATAGGAATAGTCATCAAAAAGTCATCACTTCCCGTGCGTGGATTACGACCAGTCCACGCCGACTGTACTGTATATTTCGTTGTATTCATGTTAATGTAGATATATAAAAACTAAAATTTCAGCGACTTGATAGTAAATTAGAAGATAATAACTGACTCTCTCTACTCTGTGCACATCGAACAAATAACTGCGATAAAGAATAAATGATCGAATTTTTATTTGTTTATCAAGAAGCGGTTATCGTGCTCCGACATTTTGAAAGATGAATCAACGGGTTGATGGGAATCACTCTGACTGTCAACACTACATAGATTTTGAGTGACTGGATATAGTTTATACGCAGCTTACATGTGACTTATGAAAGGTACAACAGTACTAAATATTTGAATTAGAGTTACCCGCCTTGAAAGAAAAAGATGCAATCTCCGAAACTGAGCAGCTTTGAAAAAATGGATAGTTTTTAATAAACTTTGAAAGCAATGTAATGGCATATTGCATTATTGCTGAATATTCTTGAGAAACAAAGAGGGTGAGTGGTGAATTTTGGGCATAAAAATACAATTGACTATTGATGAGGATTTTGTTGGAAATTCCCAGAAAAAATTGAGCCCGTGACCGCTACTTTCCTTCCTTTCGTCTTTTCCCTCATATTTATTGTATGAGAGTACAGAAAAATTGTCTAACCCTTTAACCAACGCAGACGATATCAAAATTTATTATTTTAAATATCATTTTTTTTTACATTTTTTCCAAAAATTCACAAAACCATATCATGCGACCCCTCATTGGAACGAGCTCGTTCCAAAGAGGGGTCACGTGATAGGGTTTTGTTGAAATTTTTGGAAAAAAAATTGTTTTTCAGCTGCTCAGTTTGCATATTACGCTGGCGGAAGTGACCGATTCGTTGGATAAAGGGCTAAAGCGCTGTACTTTACAAAGATATTTGAATGCTAAAATTAAAGTGATGCGTCATATGTTTTAAACAAATGTTATAATGGCCACTCGTGGAAAAATATTTAGTACTGTTGCACCTAAAACCAATTAAATTCTCACAAAGTTGTAGGAGGTAGGATATCTGCGTATCTTGGAACGTCCCTCCCCATGGCTATCAGTCACGACAAGCGCGCATCATTGATTGAGTATGGGCATTTGACACATTGTGCCTTGGACACGGGAGGAACACAAAGCTACGGTTGACATTAATGCACCTCTGCAGTGAGAAAGGTTTACATTTGTTACATCGTTGTAGCAAATTTGTTGCAAAAAGAGTAAAAATGTGAGTTTTTTTCAACTTTACAGGACAAAGATGTGACAAAGCATAGCAGAGTATCTTTGGTCGCATTTTAAAAGTACTGGGTCAGTGCTTCCTACTAATGATATCACTGCATTCATACCAAGGAGAAATATTCAAGCTTCAGGCGACTGCTTTTCAGTCGTGGAGGACCCTTCCTCGCCAAGACGATCTGGCGGTGTTATTTTGGTGTAAAAATACATTAGGCAGGATAAAGACAAAATAGTCTCTCTCTCTCTCTCTCTCTCTCTCTCTCTCCTCTCTCTCTCTCTCTCTCTCTCTCTCTCTCTCTCTCTCTGTCTCTGTCTCTGTCTCTCTCTCTCTCCCTCTTTCTCTCTCTCAACCATTTTTGGAAGTGTTGGGGGGGATAGGGGGCACGTACCCTTTATGACCTCCCCCTCCATTCCCCATGTCCATGTCCATGTGAGCATGCTGACTCTTACCTGCTATAGGAGATCCAATATATGATGAAAGACCTTGGCACATAGTAACTAGCCCAAATGAATTCGTCAATTTTTCTATTCCCATTAAATCCACCATTATTATCGATCTCAGTGATACAAACGCGGCTGAAATAATAATAAAGAGAAATCAAAATAAAGGACTAAAAACGTAGGCCTAATTAACCCTAGCCATCTTATTTTAATAACGAATAGGGATCCGCCATTTAAATGCTTGGTTAGAATGAACATTCCTATAATTACTCCAGAAACATGTACACTACCTGACATGTCTTCGGGGAAAGCACTGGCTTACCGGTTAGAGCAGTGGACTTCAAATCGAACGCTCGATCCTGACACCGCCCCACCCCTCATCTGCGTTGTGTCATTTGGCAAGATACGCATTCCCAATTGTCAAGTCGCAGCACGTTGGCACAGTGTGCTAAATCGTACTGCAAGTCGATGGTACACAGGTTTTTCACCGCTGTTAACTCTGCTTTACGGGTACTGAGCGGCGTAGCCACACACAGCCCACACCCTCGAATTGTCCTGTGATATGTCAGTATTCACGCCTGAAGTCCCTAAAACTGGTTTATGTATCTTCACCCTGATACACATGTGTTGTTACGTCACGACTACTGCATGTATTGTTCATTTAACGACAAATACATTATCAACAAGTCTTGAGTTTATAACTATACTCCCAACTGGCTAGTATTGAAACTGCATCATCGAGGCATGCCTTGGTGATTAATTAGAATATTTTCTCATTCAGGATCTCAGCCATCATAGCGGTGGTGGCGCCAAGTAGTGGGGAGAGCCTTGGAGAACTTATTGTTGTCTTGTCGAGGAATATTCTAACCCCCTCCCACTCATAAATCGCATATACACCCTCATTCGGTCATCTTCGGCACGTACCTGAAACAAGAGGACCCAAGGGACCTTAACTGCTCACCTGAGAAGTTGTTCAAAGAAGTATTTTGGATCACATTCAGCTAATCATAGCTCATCAACACTTAAGAAGAATGAAGACATAAAATTATTGTTACTATAGGGGTCCTTTTTTACATAAATCCACTATAATTCCTTCAAAACGCATTTTATAGGAGTTTGTCCGCCGCTTAATTGACCCACGTGGGTGGGGAGTAGGTTTGGTGGTCATAGGGGTATTTTTTTTGGGGGGGGGGGGGGGAGGGGGAGGGGAGTGTATAAAATCACTCTAAATCTTTAAGAATATATTTTGCAGCCAAACATTTTGTTACATCTACCCCCCCCCATCCCCACCCCCCCCCCACCCCACAAGGAAGGGAGGGAAAACCACTCTAATTCATCATGTGGCGCACATTTGGCCATAAGTTGTTGTCATGAAATATTATTGTATTATCAGTTCTGGTACGAATACGATAGCAGACTTCCAGGAACCAGTGGTGCCTGCTGTCAACTCTATGAGTTGATTACATATGTGTTTCGTGTTCTATACATCTCAGTAGTATGTCATGTTCCCCTACAGGGACAGGTTGGGGGATCTCATCGGGGGATCTCATGTGACGTCATAGTCACGTGACGTAGTGGCGCCATGTTGTGTTGTCATGGTAACCCGCGTGACCGGCCATGTTGTGACGTCATCTCCATAGTGATACGTGGTGTGAGTGCGCATGCGCAGCGCGTGTTGTTAAGGTGATACGTGTTTCCGTCGTCAATTTTGTATAGTGGAGGCCGCCATCTTGGTTTCTATGGTAGCACGTGATTGCTATGTTACCCAATTGTTCTGCAATAAGACGGGGTATGTTTTGAGGGTGTGTTCCATTGTAGAAGAGTAAATCTAATTACCACAAACAACCCGACAATCCATCCAAATCACCAAAATCCACCCGAAATCACCGAAATTGACTTTATTTCCCCATTTTATCGGTTTAGCACGTAGTGCTATAGTACTAAGGGGTACAAGGGGTACATTCCTTTGTAGAAGAGTAATTTTCTGGTTCGGATTTTCCCAGAATCCTCATTTAATTACCCAAATAATCCCGTCAAGTTGTATTATTTCGAATTCTTTAAGAATCCCTTTTTTTGGATCCCATGACGTTTTATTTCCCTATTAAGAATAGCACGTAGTGCTATAGGACAAATTTACCCAGAAATCCTCTGCTTCTACTTGGAACTATATTTTTATAAATTCCTACGCTCTATTTTTAGTAACATCCTTAACTGACACCCTAACTAATTGTTAGGGTCTATATTTAGCAATTTCTTTAAATGACCCCCCCCCCCTAACTACATGATTTTAAATAATAAAATTAATGAGGATCACGATGTTTTTACACTAACCAATCAGAGCGAAGTTAATCCACCAATCAGATTTCTGGATTCCCATTGTGTTTCTTTCCCATTACTTTCTATACTAATTTTCTAAATTTCCTAACTTTAACCTATAATCCTATAGGAAACAAATACAAACACCCATCGAGAATGAAAATATCGATGAAAAAACGTTGTGACGTCGTGACGTTTTCAAAAATGTCCGTCACGTCTAAATAAATTCCGGAGAAGAATAACGTCGCGTCATTCTGTTTCGATCCTTCGAACTGAACACATCGCTAGAGAGTTTTCTATAGCAATTTTGCCTTTGCAACAAATTTATGAAGATGTCTGAAGCTGCTACTGCCGTTACCAGAACTGATGTCTACGCCTGTGAAGAGTGTGGAAAGACCTTTACTGCAAGAACGAATCGAGATCGCCATCGGTGAAATACCCATGGAGAGAAGAAGACCCACGATTGTACCAACTGCAACAAGACCTTTACGAGGAAAGACAAGCTGGATCAACACCTGATGAAATGTTTGGAGATATATACATGTATGGAATGCGGCCAGGAGTTTAACCAACTACTCCATTTTAATCGACACAAGAGCGTTGCCCACCGACCAGTTCCTGTACCATCTAAAAGGAAGACTGATGAACCGAAGAGAGGACCACCTAAACAACCACGGACCACGACGACCACCCATTATGATGTTGACCCAATGGAGTTTGAAAAGAATATGATGTCTGAAGAAGAGCCAGATGAGATATTGACCGTGTACGAAGATAACTGGAGTTCTATTAGAACTCGCCACATGATGAACAGAAGAGTCCAAGACCAATATAACTACCGGATCAACGATGTGAACCTCAAGATGATGACTGATGAATTGATGACTACCATATTTCTGCCACAACAGCTAAGATTTAAAATTAATCTGAGTTTTGGTTTTATCCTGCGACACAATGAAACGAATGAACTGAAGTATTACCATCCATCACAAAACAACGCCCGGGTACTTGATCTTCCACAACTTGTATGCTGCCAAGAAGACTTTGAAGAATTCCTTGATGATGTTATGGAAGAAGATATCCTGGAATGGGCCAAATTAAAACGACCCAACACCAAATGGCTTGTTGAGAGAGTTACCAACGTCACATCTTATGTGAATACGCTGAAAGACCACCCAATTGGAATGGTAGAAGATCTTCCTGACTACATTCTCCAGAACAAAGCAGTAAATGCTTTGGTGAAAGATAAACATCGCCATTTTACCTATGATGACAACCTGTGTATTTTCCGCTGTTTAGCTTTATGGAGTGGTTCCACAGCACACAACCTCAACTATACAACAGATGCCATGTACAACAAGTATACAAAGAAGCCAAAGAATGAATTCCGTGGAGTAACTTTAGCCGAATTACCTGACTTGGAGAAATGTTTTGAAGTAAATATCCAAGTATATGAACTTGTCAAGAATGATGATGACCAAATTGTTGCCAAATTAGTACAGAGATCTCACAGAAAGTATGAAGATACCATGTATGTGAACGTTTACAAGAACCATTTTAGCTACATCATCGATATAGACCAATACTGCAAATCCTTTGAATGCCGCAAATGCGGCAAATTATGGAAGACCTCCGGGGCAATAAATCGTCACGAGAAAACCTGTACAGATGAAGTAAATTACCAGTATGTTGGCGGTGTATACTATCCATCCCAGTCCATATTTGATCTGTTAGAAGATGAAGGTATAGAAGTATCTGAAGAGAAGAAGTTTTATCCATACCGTGCAACATTTGATTTTGAAAGTTACTTTGTCAAATCCAGTCTACCTGCTGACAGTGATAAACTGATATGGGAAGCAGAACACCGACCCTTGAGTGTTAGCATATGTAGTAATGTTCCAGAATACCAAGAACCGAAATGTTTTATTAGAAATGGAAATTCTCAAGAACTTGTTGAAGAAATGATGACATACCTCACAGCTATTTCATCTCATTGCCACCAACTGATGCAGACCTATCATGCTTGGACCTTGTTTAAACTCAGACAGAAAATTGATGAAACGCTGGAAGCGGAAGCCAGAGCTACTGGAGAAGATACATCCAAGATGCACCCTTTACAAAAATTGGAGAAGAAATTTCAAGATTATCTGCAAGAAATGCCCGTCATCGGATTCAACTCTGGAAAATATGATATGAATGTAGTCAAGCGTGAACTGATGACATACCTGAAGAGACAGAATCCACTCAAGTTTGCAGTGAAGAAATCGAATAACTACATGTGCGTCTCGACAGAATCTTTCAAGTTTGTTGATATTTGCAACTACCTCGCTCCAGGATTCAGCTATGACAAGTTTTTGAAAGCATTTGGCTGCTCCGTGACAAAGGGATTTTTACCATATGAATGGATCGACAGCTTGAACAAATTGGATCAAGACCACCTACCAGACCATGAAGCCTTCTACAGTTCTCTCAAGAAAGAAAATATATCCAATGAAGAATACCAGTACTGCCAGCATGTATGGAACGACCTGGAGATGACAACTTTCCGTGATTTTCTGATCTGGTATAATAACCGAGATGTAAAACCATTCCTTGAAGCAGTTGACAAGCAGTTTGCTTTCTACCAAGAACGCCACATCGACATGTTTAAAGATGGTATCAGTGTTCCGGGCCTCACGTTGAAATACCTGTTCCAGACCATGAATGATGACACTTACTTCACATTATTTAACCAGAAGAATAAAGACTTGCATCACTTGGTGAAAGATAATATCGTTGGTGGACCTTCAATTATCTTCAACCGATACCACGAGAAAGATGTTACCCGAATCAGAGAAACAAAATATGGCAAAGAAGCAAAACCATGTGGAAGTATTATAGGCTTTGATGCGAATGCATTATATCTTTGGTGCCTAATGCAAGAGATGCCAACGGGTTGGAGTATTGGACGTCGTGAAGAAAACCAGTTTAAACCAGAACATCCAATGAAGTATGGTAAAATGGCTGAACAATGGTTAGAGTTTTTATCCATGAGAGATGACATCCACATCAGACATCAGTTTAACGGAGCTGAAAAAATGAGTGGTCGAAGACAGTTGCCTGTTGATGGTTGGTGCAAAGAGACACAGACTGTATACCAGTTCCATGGCTGCTTCTGGCACGGACATACCTGCATGAAAGATAAGAATGGCCTTCCTATCATCCATAATGAAGTCAGAGATAAACCGATGAAAGAACTGCTACAAGACACCCGTACCAATGCAAAGTACATCACCGATTTGGGCTATAAACTTATTGAAATCTGGGAGTGTGAGTGGAGAGAGATGAAGAAGACTGATGCCACACTCAACGCCTTCCTGAAAGAGAACTTTTCAGACAAAATAGATGGTGCGATGACAGAGGAAGAAATACTGAACAAAGTGAAGTCCGGTGAACTGTTTGGTTTAGTCGAATGTGATATACATGTACCAGATCACCTGAAAGAGTACTTTGAAGAGATGACACCTATCTTCAAGAATACAGATATTTCCATAGATGATATTGGTGAACACATGAAGGCCTTTGCCGAGAAGAATGGAAGCATGAAGAAACCCCGTAGAAGTTTGATCGGAAGCTATGGAGCGGGAAAATGTTATTTGCAACCCCTTTACTGCAGTGGTACCTCCAGCATGGTATTGAAGTTGATCACGTCTATCAAGTTATCCAATATAAACCAAGAAGATGTTTTGAAAAATTTGGAGATGAAGTATCTGAAGCAAGAAGACAAGGAGATGTTGACCCTGACAAGTCGATCGTTGCCGACACCATGAAGCTGTTGGGAAATTCTGGATATGGCAAAACCGTCACCAACAAAGAGAAGCATCGACGTGTGTGCTATTGCGACGACGAAGAAGTTACCAAAGCTGTAAATTACATGTCCTTCAGAGCCTTGAATCCATTAGATGATACATTATATGAAGTCGAACTCAACAAGAAGACCATCAAGTTGGATCTGCCACTTCACATCGGATTCTTTGTTTACCAGTATGCGAAACTCCGGATGCTTCAGTTCTATTATGATGTCATCGATACTTTTATCAACCGCCAATATTTCGAATATGCTGAAATGGACACAGATTCTGCATATATATGTACTTCGTCACCATCCATAGATGAATTAGTGAAACCAGAGAAGAGAGTAGAATTTTACAAAGAGAATCACAAGTGGTTTCCATCAGAGTGTTGTGATTTCCACAGAGATGATTATGTGAAAACCAAATTAGAAGGCAAAGAATGGCTGTCACCCTCATGCTGCCAAGAAAGAAAGCGTTTTGACAGGAGAACTCCAGGCTTGTTTAAGGTAGAATGGCAAGGAACCGGCATTGTTGGACTGTGTAGTAAAACATATTATTGTTTCGGAGCCACCAATAAATTCAGTTGTAAGGGAATCAGCAAACGCCACAATGATTTGACGAAAGACAGATATTTGCAAGTTTTGAAGACTCAACAAAGTGGATCTGGCATCAACCGAAGATTTGTGATGAATGACAACACTATGTATACCTACCAGCAGAGCAGAGATGGACTATCATATTTCTACCCAAAACGAAGAGTTTTAGAAGATGGAGTTAGTACCATACCACTAGAGATTTAAAGAAGAAACAATTGAGTGAGTGTCATATTTTTCTACAACCTGAACCAAGTCTAGCTTTTGCCTACAAAAAAGTTCTATTTAGTTGATCAAAAAAAATTCCTAAAAAAAAAAAAAAACGAAATGGTTTTTAGTTTTTAGGTGGTCTACTCAATCATATTAGGCTCATCAAATTTTTAAAGTCCTTTATGGCATTCTCTAAAGTCCTTTATGGCAGTCCTCATAAAGTCCTATATGGCATTCTCTAAAGTCCTATATGGCATTCTCTAAAGTCCTTTATGGCAGTCCTCATAAAGTCCTACATGGCAAGTTTTTCTCAAAGTAAAAAGTCCTATATGGCATTCTCTAAAGTTCTTTATGGCAGTCCTCATAAAGTCCTACATGGCAAGTTTTTCTCAAAGTAAAAAGTCCTTTATGGCAGTCCTCATAAAGTCCTATATGGCATTCTCTAAAGTCCTTTACGGCATTCTCTAAAGTCCTTTATGGCAGTCCTCATAAAGTCCTATATGGCATTCTCTAAAGTCCTTTATGGCATTCTCTAAAGTCCTTTATGGCAGTCCTCATAAAGTCCTATATGGCATTCTCTAAAGTCCTTTATGGCAGTCCTCATAAAGTCATATATGGCAAGTTTTTTCTCAAAGTAAAAAGTCCTATATGGCATTCTCTAAAGTCCTTTATGGCAGTCCTCATAAAGTCCTATATGGCATTCTCTAAAGTCCTTTATGGCAGTCCTCATAAAGTCCTATATGGCAGTCTTCAAAAACAAATTTCTAAATGGCAAGTCTTACAAGGCAATACATTTTTTCTAGTGTAAAGATTTTTCAATTTTTTTTCATTTATTCTAATACAGAGAGTTTTTTCATCATTATCATCATCATCATCATGTTCCTGATATACTTTAGGCTAACCCTATTGGAAGTGGAGGATACTTCTTTAGCTTCATTCAAAACTTAGTTTCATTCAAAACTTTTTAGTTCCATTTATTTTTAAAAAAATGTTGATTCATGCTATCTTTTAGGTTACACCTACTGGAACCAGATGATACGTCTTTATTCAAAATTTAGTTTTTAAAAAAAACTTTTTAGTTCCATTTATTTTAAAAACATGTTGATTCATGGTATCTTTTAGGTTACACCTATTGGAACCAGATGATACTTCTTTACTTTTTAGTTTCATTCAAAACTTTTTAGTTTCATTCAAAACTTTTTAGTTCCATTTATTTTAAAAAACATGTTGATTCATGGTATCTTTTAGGTTACACCTATTGGAACCAGATGATACTTTTTTACTTTTTCGTTTCATTTCATTTTTTAAAGTTGATTCCTGGTGTCTTTTAGGCTACCCCTATTGTATAACCAAATGAATTAATCATCATCATCATTACTAAGAAATTCTCTGTTGTGAATATTTAAAAGAAAATGAGAAATTTTTATGATAGAAAACTAAATTGCTAAGTTGGACATGTTGTTTTCGTTTTTCTTTTTGGATGAACAAAAACAAAAATCCCTCAAAGAGGATACGAACTGTAGTGGGTGGGAATGCACTCGAGCTATTTGACTTATCTCCATTGGACAGAGGTTTGTAGCTTGACCTGTCCCAAGCCAGTATAAAATGCAGAGGGCCATATCCTACAGTTTAATGATCAAGATTGCAGTTTGATCGCCAAACTGACCAATCAGATCGAAGTTAATCAACCAATCAAATTTCTGTATTCTCATTGTGTTTCTTTCCCATTACTTTCTATACTAATTTTCTAAATTTTCCAACTTTAACCTATAATCCTATAGGAAACAAACACAAACCCCAACCAAGAATCAAAAACTCTATCAAAATTTGTTCAACTGGGGTGATGTTTTCAATCACGTCCGTCAAAGATATATAAGATTAGGCAAAGCATGGACTTGGCATCATTCACGATCGAACCATTGACCAGAGAAGATGTTCCGAATTGGCACCAAGCAGACTTATGCTAATGTCACCCAGTACCAGGGTGAACTGAAGATTCATCTCAGAAAATACTTTGAGGGAAAAGACCAGAAACCTTATCATACGAAGACTGGTATTGCTCTATCTTTAGAAGAATGGAATGCCTTGAAATCTCAAATAGAAGAAGTAGATGCAGCCATCAAAACCCAACAAACAACTTTAACTGAAGACACTAAACCTACTAACCATGAAGACTTCAAAAAACCAAATCAAGAACCACCTTTGAAGAAGAAGAAGATCACAGTGAGAATAACCCAACCACGACCATTGATCAATGATGAAATTGATAGTGAACTCAGGCAAGTTCGCTTGCAGCATGAACTTTGCTTGGCATATGCTCATTATGTCGAAGAGAACATTGACGCTGTAATGAAAGAAAAATGCTATGGATGTACAGTCGATCACCCAAGTCAGATTCAGCATAATGTATGCCTAATGACGTCTGAAGAAGAGAAGATTATAACATGTTTTAGTGACGCACTTGAAAGAGTTAACAAGAATGATGTCCATCTACTGTGGCACCATAATACTTCTGGAATGAATCCACCACCAGTACAGAAAGAATATGAAGATATGTTCGAGAAACCTCTCACAAATGAACAGAGACGTTGTATTATGGATTTGGTGATTGAATTTATGACCATCAAGAAACCTGTTACAATTGGATTCTAATTGAAGATGTAAATAGATGTTGTAAATAGATGATTTTTTTATAAAAAAGGAAAAAAGAAGAAAAAAAGTATAAAATGAAGAAACAAGAAAAAAAAGGTGGTAATGACGCTTAAGTTATTTGATGTTTATCTTCTTGACAAATATCAAACAAACTTAAACTGTCCCCAGCTAGTAAGTCAGAGGGCCACCAATTTTAAATATTTTTTGGATGACGATTCATATTGACCACCTCTCCAAAAGGTATAAAAGGGGAGTAGTCCCCACGTTCAGTGGGGGCCACCTCCCCAAAAGGTATAAAAGGGAAGTAGTACCCACATAGAACAACAAAGATGGATCCTCGTTGGAAGCATCCATTCACTTGTTTATTGTGTGGTCCCACGGGTAGTGGTAAATCATCCTTTGTAAATCGGGTTATTCAAAACATTCAAAATATTATATCACCTGTCCCAAGTCACATCATTTGGTGTTATAGTGAATGGCAACCATTATACAATACTTTACCCCAAGTAGAATTCGTAGAGGGTCTCCCTCAAGAATTAAAATCTGATAGTTTAGTCATATTGGATGATCTGATGCTCGATGCAGATGTTCGAGTGTCTAGATTATTTACTAAAGGTAGTCATCACCGTAACATTAGTGTGATCTACATTGTTCAAAATGTATTCGATAAAAATAAAGTCCATAGGACTGTAGCTCTCAATAGTCATTACATGATCTTGTTTAAAAATCCTAGAGATCGTTCTCAGATCTCACACTTGGCAGCACAGATGTATCCTGGTCATTCCAAGTTTCTGAGAGAAGTTTTTGAAGATGCCACTTCGACACCATATGGTTACCTTTTAATAGATATCAAACAAGATACTCCTGAACACATGAGATTAAGAAGTCAAATTTTTCCTGGGGAAACCCAATCTGTGTACCTCCGAAAAGTATAAAAGGGGAGCAACAAGTCTGACTCGAGTCAGAAGCATGTCTGACCGTCTCAAGCGCAACATCGCTCTTCTCAAGGTTCTTATTAAATCGAAACCTGCACTCGTCAAATCCATACTAAAGCATGCAGACAAAGAATTGATAACTTGTTTGTGTGACTGTGCCTCGAATATACTGAAGGGAGCAGTACCTCTGACCAAAGCTCAGAGAACCAAGCTCGTTCGTCAGAAACAACTAGTGAGGGCAGTGGCAAATAAAGGTACCTCTGACAAAAAGAGGAGACAAATCTTGCTGAAAGGGGGATTCTTGGGGGCATTGCTACCTCCTGTACTATTGGGTGCTGTTAAAGGTATATTTGGATGATGGAATACAAAGAAGATGGCTTTGGTAGAACCAAGGTTATTGGAACGTCTACAAGAGACTCCAAGACAACCGAATGAACTGGCTGTTTCATCACTGGATAGAGAAATGAGAGATATTCTCGATGCCCCTTTTCTTTCGGCTGATGAAAAGATGACTCAATATAATCAAATTTTACAAAGATACTTGACATTTCAACAAAAGGTAATGGCTCCCCGACCAATTAAAGTCGAATTCGAGAAAGATAATAAAGACGAAGACATTCTCGATTTTGTACCTATGACAATGAGGAGAAAGGGCAAGTTGTTGTTGAATCGTATTAGAAGTGACCCAAATATATCTTGGAATGAGAAGGTGAATTTGTCTACAAAGATCAAACAGTGGTAGGGTCGAATGTAACAGATCTTCTAAACGATTTACTTAGAAGACGAAAATCTTTCCAACCAAAGGGATGGGAAATGTTGGCCGAAGCTTTGAGAGATAGTAACATACCCCAAGAATTAATTGGTCATAAAGAACGTTGGGATTTTATGAAACAGGCACCGATAAAGTCGGAACCAAAACAACCAAAGAAAACAGAAACACCAAAGTGGACCGAAAAAAGGTATAAATAGAGTTGACACTTGAACAAGGCAGTCATGGAAGCATTGTACTATGATTCTGAAGTGCCTGGTAGTTTTGGTGGTGTAGACGCTCTTCGTAGAGCGTCCAAGAAAAAAACCAAACAAGTTGTAAAATGGTTAGAGACTCAAGACACATACACTCTTCACAAACCTGTTCGTCGTACATTTCGTAGAAGAAAAGTAATAGTTAGCGGTATAGATGCACAATGGCAAGCTGACTTGGTAGATGTTTCAAACATAAGTAAATTCAACAAAAACATAAAATTTTTGTTGACATGTATAGGTGTATTTAGTAAATATGCTTGGGTGATGCCATTACAAAACAAACTTGGTGATTCCATCGTGAAAGCTTTTAGTAAAATGTTCAAACAAGGTCGTAAACCAGAAAAATTACAAACTGATCAAGGCAAAGAATGTCTGAACAGAAAATTTCAGAATTTTCTCAAAGATCACAAAGTCGACTTTTTCACAACACAAAATGTGGAAACAAAATGTTCCATAGTAGAAAGATTCAATAGAACTTTGAAAACCAAAATGTGGAAATATTTTACCAAGAATGATACACTAACTTTTCCACTTCAAAACTTGGTGAAATCATATAATCATTCTCATCATCGCAGTATAGGTATGACCCCATCGCCGTGAACTTTGAAAATCAAGAAGAGGTTTGGCAAAGGTTGTATGGGCAACCCATAAAACACAAGACACCAAAGTACAAAGTAGGAGACAGAGTGAGAATCAATAAAGTTAAGAAAACTTTTGAGAAAGGTTATTTGCCCAATTGGACCGAAGAGTTATTCAGAGTAGTAGCCATCAAGAAAGGAAATCCAGTCACATACATGTTACAAGATGATAATGGAGAAATATTGAAAGGGTCATTCTACACTGAAGAGCTTCAGCGAGTTTCACATAAAACTATTTACAAAATCGAACACGTACTCAAGAAACGTGGTCGAGGTAAGAAAAGGGAATTGTTCGTAAAGTGGTTGGGATACCCAACTTCGTTCAATTCGTGGATCAAACAGAGTCAGCTCAACTATAAAAGGAAGTGAACCTCTGAAGTTTCTTCAAAATGGAAGAAGGATCGAACGGTTCTTGGCCTCTGTTTGGTAAAATAATTCCAAGGAGCGAGATCACTTATTTTTCACAAATAATCATTTTGTATATCATCATCATTACCAGTGTCGTTAATCTCACTCTCGAAAACACAGACAGCAAGTTGTGGACTGCTCTCTTGAGTAGTAGCATAGGATATTCGTTACCAAATCCAACCATTAAGAAAAAGTAATGTTTTATTTGACTCTACCAAGTAATAGTTCTATGAACGTGTTTCCAGAAAACACGTTGACTACGTACACCACTCAGTTATCACAACCAGTGAATCTCACAGGAGAATGGGAAGTAGGTCTGGCAGAGATTCAGTATCCAAATACTTGGTTCAATATTCGTGGAGAAGAAGCTTTCGTTATAGTGTTCTGGTCTTCGAAAAAGAATTACCGACTTACTCTCAAGGAAGGTCGTTATTCGGATCCCATTGATGTGATACGAGCTATCAATGGTGTTAAAGAATTACTCTTGCCTCGTCACGATAGGGTAGCTTTTGAACTGGATAGAGTGACTGGTAAAGTTCGTATCACGGTACGTGATGGAGTCGTGGTCACATTGAGCCCTACTCTTCAAAATAGTTTGGGATTTAATGAGTGTGTTTTTAAATCAGGAACTTACAATTCTTCCAGAGTTGCCGATGTCAACCAAGGATTTTATTCACTCTATGTATATTGTGACTTGGTTCGTGACCAAGTCGTAGGAGATACAAGAATACCACTTCTTCGTATCGTACCCGTGCGTGGAAAATATGGGGATATCATCTCTAAAACATTTGAGAATGTGTATTATGTACCAGTAGAACGAAAAAATTTCAGTACCGTCCAGGTGTATATAAGGGGTGACACAGGAGCCATAGTACCATTCGAGTTCGGGAAAGTGACAGTGACACTTCATTTCAGAAATCGTAGATCTCTTCATTTCACATAAACATGACTTACTGTTGTAAGTCTAAATTATACGAAGAATATTACATGAAACAAGCTGGGAATGGTCTACCGGCTTTTTCTGGAGCTCAAATACAGAGAGGATATGGTTTGGGAAGTATATTGGGAGGACTGAAGAATGTGGTGTTACCTTTATTGAAAACTACAGCCAGGACCGTGGGAAAACAGTTATTGAGAAAAGGAGCAGCCTTTGCCGAAGATGTCATTGAAGGGAAAAATGTAAAAAAGGCAGCAATCAAAAGAGTCAAAGAGGCTGGTGCAGGAGCTTGGAATGAAGTGGTTGGTGGTTCAAAACCACCCGGTAGGAAAAGTATAAAAAGGCCCGCACCACGCAAAACTAGCAAATCGACAAAAAGAAGGAGAACTGTTCAGACCCAAGACCATCTCGGTGCATGATGTCTCTCATTAACGAAAAATCTTCTGAGTGTGTCAACAGCGAACTCGACTTGTTTTCCATACCACCAACACAGACTAGTGTGGAACATGGGCAATGGGTAGAACTATAGGAAACAGTGGTCAACAGCGAACTCGACTTGTTTTCCATACCACCAACACAGACTAGTGTGGAACATGGGCAATGGGTAGACTATAGGAAACAGTGGTCCAATAGAATTCCACATTGCAGGATTAGGAGATGATTATTTGAATTTGGCACAGACATACTTGTATGTTAAAGCAACGGTTGTAGATTCCAATGGGGCATCAATTGCACCTGATGCCAAAGTGGGCCCAGTCAATTTATGGATGCATTCCTTATTTAATCAAATCGATATCAGCTTGAATGAAAAACTGGTATCTCCTTCCAACAACACTTATCATTACAGAGCTTTCACAGAAACTTTGTTGAGTTATGGACCAGCTGCCAAGAAGTCACAACTGACTAATGCATTATGGTACAAGGATACGGCCGGACACATGGAAGATTTGACAGATGATAACAAGGGATTTCTTCTTCGAAAGAAATTTATAGAGAAAAGTAAAATCGTGGACATGACTGGAAGATTACATTTGGACATGTTTTTCCAAACTCGTTACTTGCTGAATGGAGTTAATGTTCATGTTAAAATGAATAGAGCCAAAGATGCTTTCGCATTGATGGCCGATACCGCTACATACAAGATGAAAATTCTTGATGTATCCATGTTTGTACGCAAAGAGAGACTCCAATCATTCGTGAGAATGGCTCACGAGAAAGCACTAACAAAAGCAACTGCAAAATATCCTATCGATCGTGTGGAAACCAAGGTGTTTTCAATGCCGAAAGGAAATCTGAGCATTACACAAGAAAACTTATTTTTAGGCCAACTACCTAAACGCATCGTCGTGGGTTGTGTGGACAACGATGCTTTCAATGGAAACTTTTCAAAGAATCCATATAATTTCAAGAACTACAAAATCAGTTACTTGGCATTGTACGTGGATGGGCAGCAGATTCCAGCCAAACCATTACAACCTAGATTCGAACAACAAGAAGTGGCCAGATGTTATGCAATTCTGTTCCAAGGAACTGGACAAATGTATGAGAATGAAGGAAACCACATCAGCCGAGAAGAGTACATAAATGGATACACCCTATTCGTATTCGACCTGACTCCAGATCTATCACATGGACAACACTTCGATCTGGTGAAGAGAGGAAACTTGAGACTAGAAGTCCATTTCGAAAACCCATTACCAACCACAATCAACGTACTGGTGTATGCAGAATTCCAGAACATCATAGAAGTGGATAAGAATAGACAAGTAATCTTCGATTACTCAACATGAACACGATGCAGTTAGAGAATGCACTTCGATCAGATAGTTGTTTGAAGAGAATATGTTTGGGTGTATTTTCAAGAAACAAATTACCAAGAAGATTACCAGATCACAGACCACTGGCTTTGATAGCCAACACGGATCCAGATCACAGAAAAGGAGAACATTGGGTGGCTCTCTTTGTGAGTCACCACAACGCAGAATACTTTGATTCCTATGGATTACCACCACAACATAGACCATTCGAGAATTTCCTGAAGAAGAATTCCAGATATTGGAAGTATAATACAAAACGCCTTCAAGGACCATTACCAGTGTGTGGACAATACTGTTTGTTTTACTTGAAACATCGCTGTCGCGCTGTACCGATGGAAACCATATCCAACATGTTTACCACTGATCTAATGGATAATGATGTGTTGGTTAATGACGTCATAGAGGAAACCAGCCACTAGATGTCGCTGCATTGAAGGAAAACTATAAAAACTGGTGCACTTGGTGTTCAGCTCATTTGTGCTTCGACAGCCAAAGAAGAAGGATGTCTACTAATGTGACCGTCTTCAAACTTAACAACGATTTACAGATTCAACTATTCAAGAACGACGTTGGGTTCCAGTTTACCACCAGAGATTGGGAACAAGTGACCAAAGCAGTGGATATTGCAAAGAAGAGAAGTCTTGAAATAGGAGAACCCAAACCAAAAAGAGAAAGAAAACCAAAGAAGAATGAAGATAAAAAGGATTGAAGAATGTTTACTATTCCATGTTTGATCAGGATGGCACTGAATGATTATCAATCAAGAAACCAAGAAACAAGAAATCCAAGAGACTTTGTAGAGAGAATGAGCGTTTCATTCGAAACGTATTTTCGTGATGTTCCGCCACCGGTACTAGAGCAGTTATTACGTGGAGAAGAAAAAATAAGAAAGACACCAGAAAAAAGACCACCAAAACACATCAAGTATGCATTGGAGGAAAATCGTCTCAAGACATTTCAATTCATGTTACAAAGTGAAAGTGTGAGAACCCCGAATGAACTGACAAAGGCTGGATTCTTTTATTTGGGGATAGGAGACAGAACTCAATGTTTTCATTGTGGTATTATTGTTCGTTTCTGGGAAACAGAAGATGATGTTATAGAAGAACACAGAAAATATTCTCCAGACTGTTATTAACATTCATAATTTACCACCTGAATTCATGGACGTTGAAAAAGAAGAAGAAATGGCCATCGAAGAAGAAGAAATGGACACATCATTTCAAGGAGAAGAAGATTCACGGAGGACAAAATGTAGTGTGTGTTTATTAGCTGAAGCCAATGTCGCTCCGCGACCATGTAACCATTTGTGCCTGTGCAAAGACTGCTGTAAACCACTCAGAAAATGTCCAATCTGCAGAAAGACTGTTTATGAATATCTGACAATCTACATACCATAAAAAGATGTATTTTTGTTGTTGAATAAAAGAAATTTAAATTTATATTTAGTGTTGTTATTTTTTTAAACTTTCCATCGAAGTACAAAGAAAAATCAAAATGAGGGATAGTAAATTAGACCTCGTACGACACATCTGTTGGGTAGATCCTCATATGAGTATATGGTGGAACTTAGCTTCATGGCCTTCATGTACACATACGGGTCCTACTTATAATTTTAATAATGGATTGTGGGTAAATTTGTCCTATAGCACTACGTGCTATTCTTAATAGGGAAATAAAACGTCATGGGATCCAAAAAAAGGGATTCTTAAAGAATTCGAAATAATACAACTTGACGGGTTTATTTGGGTAATTAAATGAGGATTCTGGGAAAATCCGAACCAGAAAATTACTCTTCTACAAAGGAATGCACCCTTGTACCCCTTAGTACTATAGCACTACGTGCTAAACCGATAAAATGGGGAAATAAAGTCAATTTCGGTGATTTCGGATGGATTTTGGTGATTTGGATGGATTGTCGGGTTGTTTGTGGTAATTAGATTTACTCTTCTACAATCGAACACACCCTCAAAACATACCCCGTCTTATTGCAGAACAATTGGGTAACATAGCAATCACGTGCTACCATAGAAACCAAGATGGCGGCCTCCAGTATACAAAATGGACGACGGAAACACGTATCACCTTAACAACACGCGCTGCGCATGCGCACTCACACCACGTATCACTATGGAGATGACGTCACAACATGGCCGGTCACGCGGGTTACCATGACAACACAACATGGCGCCACTACGTCACGTGACTATGACGTCACATGAGATCCCCCGATGAGATCCCCCAACCTGTCCCTGTAGGGGAACATGACATACTACTCATCTCAACCTTCATTTTGATGTATAATTTGTGTATATTTAATTTGAATTTAATGAATATGAGAGGTGGGAATTTCAAAATAAACAAAATTCCATTACTTATATAGCCCATTAAGCCAATCAATGGCAATATACTATTGTTGAACCCGCTATATTTGTTTTTACCAATCCTTCTACCCCAATATGGGGTGATTGAGCAAGAAGTTCTGCCTGGAATCCAGGCAGAGCTTCTTGCTCAATCGGCCAATACTGGGATAGAAGGGTTTATAAATATCCAAACAATTCTTCTCATGAGAACAGATACTGATGTATACAAAACGGAAATAATAATTTTATAGATAATATAACAATTAATAACATGATTTTGGAGAACACTGCAGTTTATTTACTGCTTTGAAGTAGGGCTGTCACGATTTTTTAATTTAGGAATCGATTAATCGTCGCAGATAATCGATTAATCGTACCTAGATGACCCCACCCCTCTCCCTCTCTTTGAAGTCGATAAAAATGAGGTTCAAGTCAGCTGACCTACCTCAAGTAAACAACGAAGACGATCAACTTTTAGGTACATTCAATTCTTTGATGCTCTGAACTTTTGAACCGTCGGTGTAATAATCAAGACCGGTCGACAGTTGCGATCTTCGCAACTGCCGACCGGTCTTGATTATTACACTGACGGTTCAAAGATTCAGAACATCAAAGCTTTGATGAATGTATCTGGAAGACAAATGCTTCCAACGGCTTCTTGGGGTTTAACATCGATGTTCTTACCTCAATACCTTTCGAAACAATAGTTTTTTCATCAAATTTTCTTTTAATTATTGAACATCTAACACGGGATACAATTTACCGATTATTCGACAACGAAAAATACTAATCGATTTCGCTGTGACCGATCAACAATCGATTAACCGATTGATCGTGACAGCCCTACTTTGAAGATTCAAGATCAAAGGCAGGATTTATGGTACTTCTGTTTCACGCTTCGGGAAGGGAGGTTTCGCAGTGTTCACGATACGGGCGATGTTGAAAACGACTGAAACTGGGCACACAGAAACCCGCTCACGTGGGATTAAAATTGCGTCAGCGGTAGACACGTTAAAACAAATGTCTGCGTCAGATTTCGACCATTGCAGTGTGATCTTCCAACAGTGACCCTCAATATAAAATCCACCACCTCTAACCCTCGGGTACGTGTTTGTGAATAAGTTAAGGACGTACGTGACAACCGTTACTTATTCCCAGTTCCTTATTCGACATTCGTTATCAACCGATAACGAATGTCGAATAAGGAACTGGGAATAACTAACGGTTAGGGAATTGAACTTCAAACAGAAATGTCCACGGTTCTTGCCCCCCCCCCCACCCCCAGGGATAACTGCGTTGTGTTCTTGGGCAAGGCATTTAATCCGGATTGCCCACGTGGTGGCACGGTGGGGCAGTGTACTAAGGTGTACCACACGTAGATAGTGCACTTATGTTCAACCATTGCTAACCCTGCTTGTGTGGAGTTAGTACGTTAGGGTGTCTGGCAGTTGGTCGCTGTTGCTCGGTGGTTCTCCCCGGACACTCCAGCTTCCCCATCCCGTAAAATGGCCGACATAAGGTGACCCTGGCTGTCGAAAGCCTCGTTATATCCCAATAAATAAATAAATAAATAAATAAATAAATAAATAAATAAATAAATATATCGGTTAATAATGAATGTCGAATAAGTAACTGGGAATAAGTAACGGTTGTCACGTCCCCAAGTAAAGCATGTACACGCTATATGCGATGCTACGGCGGCGTAGAAGCGACATGTGATGTTTAGTTACTAAATTGAATATTCAATTTACTAAATTGAATATTCAATTTACTAAATTGAAAAAACAGAATCGTGATAAATTGAATAAACAGTATTGTAATAAATTGTATATTCAATTTAGTAACTAAACATCACATGTCGCTTCTACGCCGCCGCCGGCGGCGTAGAAGCGACATGTGATGTTTAGTTATTAAATTGAATATTCAATTTACTAAATTGAATATTCAATTTACTAAATTGAAAAAACAGTCTCGTGATATATTGAATAAACAGTCTCGTAATAAATTGAAAAAACAGTCTTGTAATAAATTGAATATTCAATTTAGTAAATTGAAAAAGCAGTCTTGTAATAAATTGAATAAACAGTCTCGTAATAAATTGAATAAACAGTCTTGTAATAAATTGAAGTAAATTTAGTAAATTGAATATTCAATTTAGTAAATTGAATATTCAATTTAGTAACTAAACATCACATGTCGCTTCTACGCCGCCGTACGATGCGCTGTGGTACAGTAGCAAATTATTTATATGAGCTGTTCATCCCATTGTGCAGTCTCTACGTAATGTGATGCTCCTGATTTACATAAAAAAGAAATACAGACTGCACTGAGACCATTGAGGAGACTGAAATATATATAGACAGAAAGCGATGTGTGGTTGAATCAGTGGGTGATTTACATAACGAGTTGGAATGTAGTTATATTTCGCGAGAGCCTCTGGGGGTATCTTTACTGGTTTGATTCTTCCAGAATAACATTTTTCAATATGTTTATCTAGTCTGGAGTCTTTCAGAA
Organism: Pictodentalium vernedei; assembly: GCA_031216915.1. Lineage (NCBI taxonomy): Eukaryota > Metazoa > Mollusca > Scaphopoda > Dentaliida > Dentaliidae > Pictodentalium > Pictodentalium vernedei. The sequence continues at coordinate 44,784,522 of CM062288.1, forward strand.
ACCTCGATTTTCTGCCCATCCCATCTATTCTGTCTACACTCGCTCTGCTGTTTGCTCTAGTCCTAGCTATCTCAGATCTTGACCTTTGGTCTTGATCAATCAGATCACTCCATTCATCTGCCCTCCACCCCCTCCCTACTCCCACTGTCATATAATTTTCTGACACAAGGGCCTCTAATAATAAGTCTAAGCGTCAAATGAGTTGTGACTGGAACAGGCATTGCTCGAACGACTCGAATCCCATCGAGCAAATGAGCTATTGACACCGCATACGATTATTCGGTTCATCTCGGATAATGGGCTTTTATAACCGCGGACGTTTCCCAAAAATGGATTCTACAGGGATTCCGTAAAAAGGATTCCATGAGTGGGATTCTGTAAATGAAATTTCAAGCTCCAATACAGCTCCCGGTAGACTTTCCATCGGCTTCCATATTGTCTTCAACTGTCTTCAACTGTCTGTCCCACGATTAGCCTCTATTGCAGTCACCCATTACTATGGTATTCTACCACCCTCAAAGCTTTGTATTACTACTGAACTGTAGTACCATGACATACTTCCTAGCTATGTCTGACCCTGTATCGACTCTGCCCTCGGCCAGACCTTTACCAGGCGCCTCCAGATTACTCCATTCATCCAAGCCCGTATTGGTCTTTACATCCCTTAACCTAGTGAACACTAGGGTACTTTACAAATAAGAAACAGTCTGTTGGAACCGAGATGTGCTTGTGTGGTTGTGCACAATGTGTGCACATCACACGCAGTACATGGGCACATGCAAGTTGTGGCGATATGTGCTTGCATGAAAATGCACAACGTGCGCACGACATGTGCAGCACGCATGAACATTTGGTGAAAAGGGGATTCTATTGACAAACACAGACTATAGAAGGTATTCCACAGAGCGTTGGACTGGTGGTTTATAAGTTACAGGGCGTTTAGTTGGCAGATACATTGTCATATACAGAGAAGAGAAAACAATATTAGGTGAGGAGAATCCTTACAGATTATTCGGGTAAGGATTCTCGCTTGAGTTCATCTTCGACAGTGCCAGTTGGTTTCTATACATGTCGTTTTAGTGGTTTATTTATTGTATTTATTCACATTTGTTTAAAATTTCTCAAAGACTGGAAGAAATGTATTATGGTTGTACGTTACTCAACAGACACACACGCGAAATTATTAGTTGTTCGTTGAACACGCGAAATTAGGAAAAACATCGAAGCGAGCGTTGGATGTCAAAAACAAAATGTCGGAACTGACCTATATAAGCTCTATATGCGGTCAGCTCGATGATACAAAGTCTCATATATGGTCACTAGATATTGAAACTGATTGGTCAATGACAATTACTGCCATAATAATGAATAATATGGGGTCACTGTTGATGATTATGGTCGGTGTATTCCTCAGTCCTCGATTACCAGTTATGGCCGTTCATTGGCTAATCCATCGGGCTATCGTAATAAGGTATAACACACGTAAATGCGGAAGTGAGAGAAACTTTTGACTCAACTTTTGAGAAGTTCATGTTTCAGTCGATTCCCGGCAGGTATATTATAATTTTGCATATGCCTTGTCGTGATAATTCTATCTGTCTATTTCTCATTTAAGTCAGAATATTTCATAACGGTACGTAATTTCCAACCACCAGAATTATTACTAGAATTAAAATTGGAATAAACGTGGGTCAGTGAAGGTGTAGACCACCCGGGTGTTAAAGTTGTACGCAACAGTCAGCAATAAACCCAGTCAACTAAACCTTATGAAAGATTTGCTTTTAATGGCAGCAGATTGTCCCTGTCCATAAGCCCACCATTATCTTAAAGGCAGAGATGAACAAATGAGCCACCACAATCGGATCTTCTTTAATATTATCGCTCCAGGCATTAACGTTCATGTCTTAAATTTCTTTGAAGAAATGTTTTGTATATATCTGGATTCTCCAACACCGCATATTATGGTAAACCAGAAAGATATCTACGGCCATGCGTATCTCGAATTTGATGTCGAATCAAATCGCGAATCGAATCAGGCAGATGATTTTCGAATCGAATCGAATCTCGAATTAATGTCGTCAATTGTAAATATCGCACCTTCTTGTTGCCGCAATATAATATTGCCCATTTTCACTCCAGTATTGCATTCAACGTTTGGCAAGTCAATTGAAAAAGCGGAATATTCCAGAACGGACTCAAAGCAGTTTCGGAAACGGAACCTCCGTGAACTCTTCTTCTGCCGTCAGGTCTCCGGAACAGGAGACCTGATGGCAGAAGAAGAGTCCAGGAGAAGACATTTGGTAGCTTCTAAAAACATGTCGAAGATTCGAATATTTCCGAATAATCGCCACACGGTCCGAATCGAATCGAATAATCGAGATTATTTCGAATCGAATCGAATTTCGAAGCTTCGTGTGACCCTTGTCATATCAATAGTGAACGATTATCGAAATAGTATAGAACCGCTCAGCCTCGATAAGTAAAACTATCGGAAGTAGTCTTGTACCGCTCATGCAATTAGAAGAAGGGAAAGTCACGTGAGATATAAAATACCGCTATAACTTACCTATTCCTACTCCGAATATCACACAATATACGGCTAAGACAGCGTAGTTGACGTAGAATGACATTAGTATCACTGATATACCACATAGAGTTAATGCTACATTATTGATAAGTAAACAATCTGTCCATGATCTGTCTGACAGGAAACCAACTGCTATACGTCCGACTGTGTTCGTAATCCCAATTATAGATATCAACATGGCAGCTTCCGTGGATGATAAGCCGAAATCACTACTCATATCTGGTAGGTACGTAAATGGGATGAAAAATCCTAGAACGAAAATTAAATACTTATTAAACATTGATATTTTTATGTAAAATATTTAAAACAAATCCGTGAGCTTCGACCATGATCCGGTGTGACAGGAATGATAGTCCGTAGGAAAATTAGTCCCTCTGGACTATTATTCCGCAGAATTATAGTCCTAGGTCTAACATTTCTAGGAATAGTAGTCCGGCGGACTACTATTCCTAGAAATGTTAGACCTAGGACTATAATTCCGCGGAATAATAGTCCAGAGGGACTAATTTTCCTACGGATTTCCATTCCTTTTACACCGGTTCACTGTAGGTTGATCATCAATTTTGTCTCGTCGGAAAACAAGTCTCAACTTTTCCAAATCCATATCATGTTTGAACGAGGCTCAACGAGGCTCACGTGACGTCCTATTTTTCTAGTAAGTACATGTATCTTGGCATAACCGAGTGCTTCGAGACTTTCTTCAATAAGCATGTAATTAAATTACAATTCAGATATCTTATCTTAACAGGCGTCCCTTTATAAGTGTTAATATGAGGTGAAATCTGTGCAAATGTCACAAATAATACATATTGGTGGACGGACAGTTTTGGGGGAAAATGCTTTATAATGCACCAGATACAAAATGAACTAATGTAAAAATGTGCTAGTATCAACTAATATTCTATTCACTTCAAGGGCGTCACTTATTCACTCAAATGTTAAAAGGATATTTGAGAATAGTTTCTGTTGTTTACTCGTTGTCATTGATTTAGTGTCATGACGGTGAAGGAGTGCAAGTGAATTGGTTGTGACAACTGCCCTGTTTCATCTCGGTTTACAGTCCAACACACTTTCAAATTTCAAATATTGTTGCATGACGTAGTCACAATATAATATTCAGTATAGTTTAACTTGCTATTATTGTGTATTAAGACTTTACCACATGTGTCCTTGAAACTTGAGATATTGGAAAATTCTTAAATATCATTTTCAACTGATTTTTAACTGAAAATTAGGCAAAAATAAACAAAACAAGAGGCCCCACGGGGCCTGAAGCGCTCATTTTGTACAGAACACAATTTAAACAGAGTCCAAGAATGAGTCTACAGTAAGCAAGCCATCTCCATAGGCTACACTGTCAATCCTTGAGTCCCTCAGGAGTGACAAAAATAATCTGGGCATCATGCCATTTCTTCAGTTGATCATAAGTAAAATGTAGAGCTCCCCTATGAAGCCCCTTGATACAACCTATGTGGATTAATCGTAGTACCTCTAGAGGGTACTGAATACAAAATTTTTAATTCTTCAGCAAAATGGCCAATTCCAGCTCCCATAGAGAGCCCAAATATTAACCCAGGCTCTTGATTTGAACACAGTTAAATCTGACTTCCCTAGAGATGTTGTGTACCGAATATGAAAGCATGACTGTTGGATCTGAAGAAGAGAAATTGTAAAGAAATGTCTTCGAATTGCACTAAGTTCAAATTTGGGCTACCATAGCGAGCCCAAATATTAACCTAAGGATCCGATTTGAACAAACTTGAATCTGACCCCCCAAGTGATGTTGTATACCAAATGTGAAAGTATTCTGACAAGTGAATCTGAAGAAGAAGATTTTTGAAGAAATTCCCTCATATTGTACTAAGTTAAATTTCATGTTCCCATATGGAGCCCAAATATTAACCTAGACACTCGAATTAAACAACCTGGAATCTGTCCCCCTAGAGATGTTGTATACCAAATATAAAAGCATTCCGACTGGTGGATCTGAAGAAGAAGATTTTTAAAGAAATTTCCTCATATTGCACTAAGTAAAAATTTGGGCTACCATAGTGAGCCCAAATATATACCTAGGGATCTGATTTGAACAAACTTGAATCTGACCCCCATAGAGATGTTGCATACCAAATATCAAAGCATTCTCACTGATGGATCTGAAGAAGATTTTTTTAGATTACCCTCCATATTGAACAAAGATCAAATTTGGGCTTCCGTACCCAAATATCAACCTAGGGACTTGGTTTGAACAATCTAGAATCTGACCCTCATAACAATGATGTATACCAAATAATAAAAGATTCTGACTGGTGGTTCTGAAGAAGATTTTTAAAGAATATTCCCCATATTACCCTATGTTAAAACTTCGGGCTCCTGTAGAGAGCCCAAATATGAACAAATGAGCTTTATTTCAACAAACTTTTATCTGACCCCCCTATGAATGCTGTATACCAAATATCAAAAGATTCTGATGATTGGTTCTGGAGAAAAGATTTTTTTAAATTTTTGCAAATATGCTGACTCAGCATTTTTTCGATGCCCATTACAGAACACCCTAACATAACCGATGGCAATTTTTTTTTACCATTCAATTCTACTGGTCATAAGAATACTTCATACCAAATAAAAGCTCTCTGTTCCGTGGAGTTTGGGAAATATGGGCGTTTGAAAATATTTCTATTTTTAGCTCCCAGGGTTCCCATGGGGATGCGGGAATTCTTTTTTTTTGCATGGGTCAAGTACTTATGACCCAATACTATCACAAACCAAATTTGGTTCATACCGGACCATCGGTTCAAAAAATAGAAATTTTGGGCGGGGCCAAAAATCTTACCCCTCCTATTACAAAGCCAAATATCACTTCACGAACTTCCTTTGAACAAATTTGATTCTACACCTCATATGGAAGCTCCATAGCAAATATCAAGTCATTGTACACACTGGTTCTTGAGAAGAAGATTTTTAAAATATTTTGGAGCATTTTCCCCCACTCCCTCCCAATGGGGCTGGGCATGCTGAGTTGAACAAAAATGAAATGCCCCTTTGGGACCATTACTCATACAAACTTTTACTTGAATTGGCCCAGTGGCTTTGGAGGAGAAGACCAAAACATGGTGTTGACGGACGACGGCTGAAAAACGACGGACGACGGACGACAGACGACGGACGGAGAGCGATGAGATTAGCTCAGCTCGACTTTGTCAAGATGAGCTAAAAATAAATATACCATACTAATAAAGTTAGTACTTGGAGTGACTTATGGAATCAAACATGCAGGCTCCTGCCAGAATCAAGTAAAACACAAATAAATGTATCAGCATGGATAGAATGTTTTGTCATTTTTAGCTTACTCTTCTGGTACAAACCGGGGGGGGGGGGGGGGAATTTAAACGATTTTATTTACGTCCAATCAGGAGAAAATGGGGTTTCATGGACATTGAGCTGTTCTGGATGAGTTTTTTAAGATTCTTGAAGCCTCATTTTGCAAACAGGAAGTGAAGCTAACCTTTCTGGATAATAAACAGTTGTATCATGTACCTGGAATCACTGTTGGAATCAAACTAATCAGCGAACTATACTTCTTTCCATACCTATTATGGTGTTTGTCAAAGCAATTCGTAATATCAATGGGAAAGAGGAGTGGGTGTCTGAAAATGGCAGTAGATAAATTGCACAAGGTGGTGGATGGGTGTAAAAAGGGCTAAACCGAAAAATGGGACATGACGTCTGCAATGTTTTTACTATCCCCCCCCCCCCCCCCCCCCCCCCCCCCCGTCCCTCTCCTCTGAAGGAGATGCGAAATTTTCACACCTCTATGTATTAGAGAATCTAAGGACTTCATCACTATAGATTATGTTGTATCAGCTCCTCAGGGAGAAGTGAGTGAGAAAACTACACAATATTAGGGTTGCACGGTATTTCGATAAAGCAATATATACCGGTATTCAAAGCAATATCGATTGAATACCGGTTTAATTACAAACATATCGGTTTATCGTCATTACTTATTTACCCACAATTTAATTTTCAAGATGTCTTGAGTTAACTGTAGCTCAGAAAGAATAATATATCGCTTTTCCCAAGGAATCGCCCGCATGTGTCCTCGTAATATACAAATTAAGCAGCTGAAAAAATAATTTTCAAAAATGTCAACAAAACTATATCATGTGACCCCTCATTGGAACGAGCTCGTTGAGCTCGTTCCAATGAGGGGTCACGTGATATTGTTTTGAAGATTTTTTGGAAAAATTGATTTAAAATAATAAATTTTGATATCGTCCACGTTGTGTGAGGGTTTTTCGAACCGCATCATCAAGACATGCTGATTCGTTCCGACTGTGATGCCTCAAGTCTCGATTGTGGTACTTGTGTTCAGATATCTGAACTGTTTTCGATATACCGGTGTACAACGGTATTTTTTTAATACCGATACCGGTATTCTGTTTTGAATATCGTGCAGCTCTTCACAATATTGCATGTATAAAACTGGGATGAAGAAATAACTTACACTTCCCCAATCACTTCCAGTGGGTATCTAGAGTAACAAGTTTACTTCCACAAAAAGCGCATCTTTATAAATTTTTATCTTCTTGTATTGACAGGATGGATGACAGGGACAATTGATGTTGATACAAATTTCAGGATTTGTGCTCTTGATAAAAAAGACTTGAGTGAGAAAGGCTGGGAGTTTGAAGAGTGTTCAACAAACCTGTAGGGCACTGTTTGTATTCGAAATTCAATCGAGCTTTTGAAACAATTCGAATCGATCCGATTTTGAATCGGCAAATTCGAATCTTTCTCTATGACCGACGTACCCGTTGTAGAATGATAAAAATCGACGCACACTTCCACACGTTTATCCTACGGCCGGCGTTTACCTATTTCTGGTAGTTTTGCGACAACTATATGTACTTCTGTTATTTCAGGCATTTGTTTTTAACGGTCTAGAGGTAGGAACCGCAGGTGCGTAGCCAGGGGCTGTGCGACGGGTGCCAACCCACTTCCCCACAAAATCTGAGTTCCACTCGAGGGACTATCTCCCATTCGTGATTTGAAAATTTTGATAAAATGAGGCGCCCTCACTTACTACGATACATCGTACTCTCTGTGGTTTAGCCGCCGAGAGTACGATGTAAAAGGATAAGTTGTTTTAAAACATAAATATTCTCGTTTGCATGTAACTTCTGTGAAACTCCCTGGCACTACTTTGATAAATGGTTTGGCTCGGCTAAAAAGTATCGAAATGCCTAAGCGTTTCACAAAATCTAATATATAGAGAATATGGAATGAGTGTTTTTCTCATATAATATTTATGAAACGAGTCTAAGAATTTTCCGTTTTAGCGAGCCTCTGGCGAGCCCAAACGGAAAATTCAGACGAGTTTCATAAATATCATATGAGAAAAACACTCATTTCATATTCTATTTATCATAAGACACACACACACACAAATTAGCCACTTAGTAGAACTTTTTAACCCATCACCTAACTTGAGTTGCAGACGGCACTTAAACAAAACATCCCCGTATAACTAAAAAAAATTCATTTTTTGCTTCCAAAACATAGGTTATGACCCCTCATTGGAACGAGCTCGTCGAGTTTGTTCCAATGAGGGGTCATAACCTATGTTTTGGAAGCAAAAGGTGAAAGTATAAAAAAAATGAATGGCGTTTGTCTTGTAGGTAAAAGATTAATGCAATATAATCCACCCTAAATAGGAAATTATGCAAATGTCACCCAGCTGTATTTTGTTTAGCCAATCAAATTGTCCAGTTTTGAAATTGACCAATGAAAGCTCCCAACTCTAATTATGCAAATTATGAAAATGTGGCCCAGTTTTATTTTGTTCAGCTAATCAAATTGTCTAGTTTTGAAATTGACCAATGAAATTGACGGAAGGCTGTATTTATCACTGATTAATATGAAAACAAAATATCAAATGTTTTAAAGTGAACAAAACGGACGAGTCATATGATAAAAAAGTTTATTATATGACTACCACAAATAGTCCCTCAATACCACTGCAGTTTGCAAATCCTGCTCTCCAGAAAACAATAGTGTTAAGTTTTCCAGATCGTTATCATGCTGTCTCAAACGAGGCGCACGTGAGTGGACTATTTCTACCCAGTGACCTATAAATAAATCGGTAATTTCCACAAATACACAACAATATGATAAGAAATGCAAAACATTACACGCATGGGCACAAGCGCGCAAGCATTCCCGCATGCACACACACACACACACACACAAACGCGCACGCACGCATTCACGCACACACACACACACTCGCACGCACGCACGCACGCACGCACGCACGCACGCACGTATACGCACACACGTACGCACGCACACACACACAAGCGAGCGCACTGGCACAGACATTTCCTACTGAAACGTTTTTTTCTTTTAATATACCGCCGATAATTTGTTTTCATTTACTGAACCTTGATGGGTTTCAAACATGACAAAAAATACATAAAATTGATTTAAACTAAATGATGAGCTTAGGAACTGGTTAAACTGGCTGACAGTAATTGATGTTATTCAATGATGGGCTCTAATTTAGTCCTTACGAGGATGTCACGCAAGCTTTTGTTTTCTTATAGGTGATGACAGGTCGAAGATTCAAAGGTTCATTTAATTTAGAGTTGGTTAAATTGAATTCATTTTTTAATATTTTTGCTATTTCGATATTTATTCTATTGTATGTTAAAGTGAAAGGAATGATGAACCTCCTTTCGCATTCTGCCTCTGATATGTTCATACCAAATGGCCAGAGGGTTTGAAGCGTATTAATCCAAAAGTTTCACTTTTTTTTGCTAAATTCTTCCGTTTTCTCTAATGTGTCTTTAATTGGTGGTTGTTCAATAGGATGGATTTCGAAATCGTCCAAAGAATGACCAGGAAGGTTAAAATGTTGTGCTACTGGGGCATCAGCATTATGTTTTATATCCTGTTTGTGTCTAGTAGCACGTTCTCAGAAAGGATTGTGACTTTGACCAACATACTGCTTCCGACAGCGTTTACAAGTGATAAGGAAAATAATATTTGGTGAATCACAAAGGAGGGAGGTGCGGATCTGGAAATGATTTTTCGTTTGTTCGGACGACAATTCCTCTTTCTGATCAGGCATAAAAGTATGCAATCTACAACGATTAAATACCGCGCCACGACCATTCTGCAACGGTCTGTTGTGTTCAGTTTTCAGTGGTTCGAAATCAGTAGTTTCTGTTGGACTTTCGAGCTTTTTCAGAGTTTGAGATTTCAAAGAGCAGTGAGTACCCCATCGATCTGAGGGTGCCAAATAGAGTAGAACAAGCCATATTGAAATTTACCTTATCACTTGAATTGCGGTGGATGAAATGATTTTGTGTGTTACAATTGATGTGAGTCAGTTGGTTTAAAATATACTTTATAATCTAAATGACCGGATGTCTGAAATTGCTTGCCTTTATACACGGTCACATCGAGAAAATCAACAGAATTTTCACTGATAGTAGCTTTCAATTTAGTGTTTGGATCATGATTGTTCAAAATTTCTAAATATTCATTAAAAAATTCTTCTTTTGAATGTTCCCAAATAATAAAAATGTCATCTAAACATCTGAGATATACGAGAGGATGCTTTGCACATTTGCTTAAATCATTTTCCTCCCTTTCCACTATGTAAATGCTTGCAAAATTAAGACTGAATCTTTTGCCCATAGGACCACCCAAACGAAACCATATAATTTAGATAATAATGGTACGGGGGGTGGGTGGGGGGGGAGAGGGTGCTGATGTGATGCACATACTAAACCTAATTAATAGATCTGCTATGTGGAGAGTTTCAATTGGGAAAAACAAAACTCTCCCCAAAACGAAATGGTTTGATCCAAGATGTAGGCAGTTGAAGCACGAAATGGAAAGTATGCATCGAGAAATGAAACTTAAACCCTATGATAGATCACTCCTTGCCAAATTCTTCTCCGCGAAAAAAGGCGTACAAAAAAGGTGAAATTTAAATCCAAACAATTCTTTAAAACTTATGCGACTAGCTCGATGCGTCTCGGTGCAAAGACCACGGTGCCTATTGGAAATTTATTAATCAACTTCCGGTTAAAACAAGAAGTCCTTCCATGAAATGCGCGCAAATAGCACGTCGATTTGCGCATTATTCTGCGCGTTATAACCATAGTAAGGCTATCATATCGCCTGTGCACAAGCAATTTTTCAGCCAATGGACCTCCAGCTAACCCGGAGGTCCATTGGCAGAAACATTGCTTGTGCTTGCTATGCGTAACCACAAGAATCTGCCGTGCTTTGGATGTCTTTCGAGATGGAAATTGCGCGCAATTCCTACGCGCAATTAAGCCTAGATAAGCGCACAGTTCGTGACAGGACTTCTAGTTTTAACTGCAGGTCTGTAGGTGCGGATACTGGCGATAAAGATAGACTACACGCTGACACAGCTGTGGCCTTTTTAACAAACTGTATTGTCCAAATAGCAGTGAAGCAGGAAATATTACTATAACACCTCGAAACATGAAATTCAGTTAAGGAATAGATGGTCATGTATCGCCACAGGAAATTCTTAATTCACTTAAGCAGATGGAAAATAATAAATCTCCCGGTCCTGATGGCATTTCTAATGAATTATTGAAAATATCAGTTCCATTCATGTTGGACGGAATAGTTAAATTGTTTAATCAGATTCTAGATTCGAATATTACCCAGTAAATTGGAGACAATCAATTACTACACTACTGTATAAAAAGGGTGACAGACATCACCCTAATAATTATAGAGCTATAGCAGTAAGTTCGTCTGTTGGTAAATTACTTAATAAAATTATAAATAACAGAATCAATCGTTTTCTGGAAAGCAATGAGCTAATAAGCGAAAATTAGTTCGGCTTCCGTGAAAAGCCCAATACCGTCGACAGCGTATTTGTACTGAAAACTGCCGTTAGTAGTTGTGAACGTAACAAAAGACCCCTTTATGCTGTTTTTGTCGACTTTATAAAAGCTTTTGATACAGTGAATCGAGCATTCTTATTCGACAAATTACGTAATATTATATCAATGGACCAATATTTGAAATATTACGATCCTTATATGCGTCCAGTTACTACCTCACCAGAACGAGCAAGGGCCTGGGACCACCGCTCCGATCTACAATAGGCGTGAGACAAGGCTGTGTTGTTTCACCAACGTTGTTTAAAATATTCTATTTATTGACGATATACAAAGAAATTTTAACGATGACTGTGATCCTATAATTATAAACGGGCAGCCCTTTAATCATCTTCTATTTGCAGATGACTTGGTTATGCTATCTACTTCTCCACTTGGCCTTCAGAACTGTCTTAATAACCTTCATCAATATACGTATAATAATAAATTAAAAATAAATGCTGAAAAGACCAAGTGCGTTATGTTTTCACATAAAAAGGCACGATTTACCCAATGTTTTATTTGGATGGCAAGAAATTAGAAACCTCTGACGAAAAACATATCTTGGAATAACTTTTTCAGAAAATAGAAAATTTTCTGAAGCGCAAACAGATTTAAGCCCAAAAGGGCTAGAAGCCATGTTTTACTTGTTTAATTCGCTTGAACGAAATATTTACCTTCTACATCCGTTCTTTCAAAATTATTTGACCAGCTAATTACACCCATATTGTTATATGGTAGTGAATTGTGCAAAACCGAGCATCAGTTTACAAAATGGCATGTATCTCCTTGTGAGGCTGTACATCTCAAATTTTGTAAAATGTTACTCAATGTTAATAAAAGTTTATCCAACCAAGCCGTGCACGCAGAACTTGGAAGATGTCCACTTAATATACAGTACGTGAAGAGAGGATTGTAACTAAATCACCCGCAGAGTGGAGTTATCACCCAAGCTATAACTTTCAAATTTTGTATATATCGACAAAAACACAAGCAATGTTTCAGCCAATGGACCTCCGGGTTTAACCCGGAGGTCCATTGGCAGAAACTTTGGTGGTGCTGGTTATGCTTTGTAACAAATTTGCAATTATTGCTCGGATGGAATCTCCACTCCGCGGATGATTTAGTGACAATACACTCTCCACGTACTGTATAAAGGGTAGTAAAACACAAAAGTACCTCAGTAAACTTAACCTCACGCACCCAGGAACAATAAGTAAAGATGCGCTAGCTGAATATAAATGAACAAAAGAATATAAGACAGATTGAAACGTGCAAATACAGGAGAATGCGTTAGACTTAGACCTCAACAGGACGCGCTGAAGAAACTATTTGACACACTAAAAATCGACTACACTAGTTACTTTAAAGATATGATAAATAATGATAACAAAAAATGTGGTCAAAATAAACTGCGTACTTATCGATCATTCGAAGAGGATTACAAACTCGAACCATATCTCTTGTATACTTAATCGCATGAAGCACGAGACATGTTTAAGAGATTGGGAATAAGTAATCATAACCTTGCGACTGAAAGAGGTAGACATTCGCAACCTGTCACCCCCGGTAGAAAATAGATTATTTCGTATGTGTAATATAGCCGGTACTATTGAAACAGAAATACATTTTGTTATGGACTGCCCGGCGTATGGATACAACATAACACAATTATTAGATATCTTAAATGCGAAGCTTACAAGTTTTTCAGATGCGGACAAACAACGTCAGTTTGAAGTCATTATGAAAACTGACGACCCCAGGCTATGTGCCATTATCGGTAACGTGATCCAGTTGTTCTTCAAGGAAAGGGGACAGTTACTGAGCAATCTGAGCGATTTATAGTCAGTGGTACGAATCCAATAATGTTTATATGTTAATCTTTTATAATTATAACATTTGGTTTATGCAACATTATTATCTATAGCTGTAGCATACTGCCTCGTCGTACGTGTATTTTTGCTGAATAAATTCTTCTTCTTCTTCTTCTTCTTCTTCTTCTTCTTCAGGGAATTCCGTAATACGTGCGTTCGATCATGAGTCGTTTGTTAATACCATATGAGAAAACAGTGCTTTTCTATGACCAGTTAAAGAACTCAATAATATTAGTTACCCCGTGTCTGATCACGTGGTACGGGTTTTTACCTACCCGAAGCCAGCCGTATCCCATGAGGCCGAAAAGGCCTCATGGGATACAGCTGGCTTCGGGTAGGTAAAAACCCGTACCACGTGATCAGACACGGGGTAATGAATTTATCTATTGACTTTCCGTTTTAGAAGTACAATCTATTTCATGTGTGAACACACACATCATGAGATCTTTTATCTTCCATTGTTGAGCCATACAGGTTTCTGTGGAATTTTTGTGCAAAAGAGTTTTTGTGAAAATATGCCGATATGACTAGTATAAAAAAATTATTGAATTTCTTTTTTTTTCTTTTTTGTCTCAAAAACATAGCTTATGAACCCCACATTGGAGGGTCTTCTATGGTATGGACAATTTGTAGATTTCGGAACGAGGCTTCCACTGGGTATGGGGAATTTGTCAGTGGCTGGGCGGACGTATCGTGGGTTTCAATGAATTGGTCTCATACCACATATCTATCAACCAATCAAATCAAAAAATTCACTTTAGTCAATAGATAAAAACAATTACGCAGTTTGCGCGTTTCACGACATGCGAATGAAAGAGAAATAAGAATCGGTTACAATATTATAGCGAATCGAACGTACTCGATTTTTTGTTGATATTGCATTTGCCCGTTGCCAAGTGACAAATATAGATAGTGTCTCCTCATTAAACTCCGATGACAAACATTCCAGTAGAGGTCTATTTGAAAATGCCTTGCTGAACAACTGGAAAATAACAAATTACATCTATTTTCAAGATGCGAATCCAACAAAACGTAGGTGAATCTTGAGTTATCGAAAGCGATTCCGATTGAAATTCAAGTTTTGCCTCCATTGTTTTGATTTTCAAGTTTCATGTTCGACACCAACGTTCGATATTACTTCATGTTTTGGATTCCCCAAATCCAAAAATTGTTAATGGTTACTTGGCTAATATAATTCTTGTTGTATTTGATTTTTCAGGTGTTGTAATCAGTTTAAAATACTAATTGTCATATAATAAACAAATTACTATAACAGTCAATTGATCTGTATTGTTGTATTCCGTCTCGTTGACGAGATGAGATCTAACAGATCAAACGTGACACCTGCGGCGTCTCGTTTGATCTGGTCGATCTCATCTCATCAACTCGACGGAATACAACAACACAGATCAACTGACTGTTGTAGTAATTTGTATGTCTAGGTGTTTCACAGGTACTAGCATAAGAGTGCCTAGGCGTTTCACCGAAACTAGAATAACTAGCATAAGACTGCCGAGGCGTTTCACAGAAACTAGTATAAGAGTACCTAGGCGTTTCACAGAAACTAGCATAAGAGTGCCTAGATGTTTCACAGAAACTACCATAAGAGTGCCTAGACGTTTCACAGAAACTAGCATAAGAGTGCACAGGCGTTTCACGGGAACTAGCATAAGAGTGCCTAGGCGTTTCACAGAAACTAGAATAAGAGTGCCTAGGCGTTTCACGTGAACTACCATAAGAGTGCCTAGGCGTTTCACAGAAACTAGCAAAAGAGTGCCTAGACGTTTCACAGAAACTAGCATAAGATTGCCTAGGCGTTTCACGTGAACTAGTATAAGAGTGCCTAGACGCCTCACAGAAACTAGCATAAGCTTGCCTAGCCGTTTCAGAGAGACTAGCATAAGAGTGCCTAGACGTTTCATAGAAACTAGCATAAGAGTGCCTAGACGTTTCACAGAAACTAGCATAAGACTGCCTAGGCGTTTCAGAGAGACTAGCATAAGAGTGCTTAGACGTTTCAGAGAAACTAGCATAAGAGTGCCTAGACGTTTCACAGAAACTAGCATAAGAGTGCCTAAACGTTTCAAAGAAACTAGCATAAGAGTGTCTAGAAGTTTCACAGAAACTAGCATAAGAGTGCCTAGACGTTTCACAGAAACTAGCATAAGAGTGCCTAGACGTTTCACGGAAACTAGCAAAAGAGTGCCTAGGCGTTTCACGGGAACTAGCATAAGAGTGCCTAGGCGTTTCACAGAAACTAGCATAAAAGTGCCTAGACGTTTCACAGACACTATCACAAGAGTGCCCAGACGTTTCACAGAAACAAGCAAAAGAGTGCCTAGGAGTTTCACGGGAACTAGCATAAGAGTGCCTAGGCGTTTCATAGGAACTAGCATAATAGTGCCTAGACGTTTCACAGAAACTAGCATAAGAGTGCCTAAACGTTTCAGAGAAACCAGCATAAGAGTGCCAAGACGTTTCACAGAAACTAGCTTAAGAGTGTCTAGGCGTTTCACGGGAACTGGCGTAAGAGTGCCTAGGCGTTTCTTAGTGACTAGCATAAAAGTGCCTAGACGTTTTACAGAAACTAGCATAAGAGTGCCTAGGCATTTCACAGAGACTAGCACACGAGTGCCTAGACGTTTCATAGAAACTAGTATAAGAGTGTCTAGACGTTTCACAGAAACTAGCATAAGAGTGCCTAGACGTTTCACAGAAACTAGCATAAGAACGCCTAGGCGTTTCACGGGAACTCGCATAAGAGTGCCTAGGCGTTTCATGGAAACTAGCATAAGAGTGCCTAGCCGTTTCACGGGAACTAGCATAAGAGTGCCTAGGCGTTTCAAAGAGACTAGCATAAGAGTGCCTAGACGTTTTACAGAAACGAGTATAAGAGTGCCTAGACATTTCACAGAAACTAGCATAAGAGTGCCTAGGCATTTCACAGAGACTAGCATAAGAGTGCCTAGACATTTCATAGAAACTAGTATAAGAGTACCTAGACATTTCACAGAAACTAGCATAAGAGTGCCTAGGCGTTTCACAGAGACTAGCATAAGAGTGTTTAGACGTTTCACAGAAACAAGCATTTGAGAGCATACACATTTCACAAAAACTAGCATAAGAGTGCCTAGACGTTTCACAGAAACTAGCATAAGAGTGCCTAGGCGTTTCACAGAGACTAGCATAAGAGTGTCTAGGCGTTTCACAGAAACTAGCATAAAAGTGCCTAGACGTTTCACAGAAACTATCATAAGAGCGCCTGGACGTTTCACAGAAACTAGCATAAGAGTGCCTAGACGTTTCACAGAAACTAGCATAAGAGTGCCTAGACGTTTCACAGAAACTAGCATAAGAGTGCATAGACGTTTCACAGAAACTAGCATAAGAATGCCTATGCGTTTCACGGGAACTCGCATAAGAGTGCCTAGGCGTTTCATAGAAACTAGCATAAGAGTGCCTAGACGTTTCCCCAAAACTAGGATAAGAGTGCCTACGCGTTTCAGAGAGACTAGGATAAGAATGCCTGGACGTTTCATAAAAACTTGTATAAAAGTGCATAGACGTCTCACAGAAACTAGAATAAGAGTGCCTAGACGTCTCACACAAACTAGCATAAGAGTTCCTAGACGTTTCACAGAAACTAGTATAAGAGTGCCTAGGCATTTCACAGAGACTAGCATAAGAGTACCTAGGCGTTTCATAGAAACTAGTATAAGAGTGCCTAGGCGTTTCACAGAAACTGACATAAGAGTGCCTAGACGTTTCATAGAAACTAGCATAAGAGTGCCTAGACGTTTCACAGAGACTAGCATAGGAGTGCCTAGGCGTTTCACAGAGACAAGCATAGGAGTGCCTATGCGTTTCACAGAAACTAGCATAAGCGTGCCTAGTCGTTTCACAGAAACTAGCATAAGAGTGCCTGGACGTTTCATAGTAACTAGCATAAGAGTGCCTAGACGTTTCATAGAAGCTAGCATAAGAGTGCCTAGGCGTTTCACAGAGACTAGCATGGAGTGCCTAGGCGTTTAACAGAAACTAGCATAAGAGTGCCCAGACGTTTCACAGAAACTAGCATAAGAGTGCCTAGACGTTTCACAGATACTAGCATAAGAGTGCCTAGGTGTTTCATAGAAACTAGTATAAGAGTGCCTAGACGTTTCACTGAAATTAGAATAAGAATGCCTAGGCGTTTCATAGAAACTAGCATAAGAGTGCCTAGACGTTTCACAGAAACTAGCATAAGAGTGCCTAGGCGTTTCACAGAAACTAGCATAAGAAAGCCTAGGCGTTTCAGAGAGACTAAGATAAGAGTGCCTGGACGTTTCACAGAAACTAGCATGAGAGTGCCTAGGCGTTTCATAGAAACTAGCATAAGAGTGCCTAGACGTTTCACAGGAACTAGCATAAGAGTGCCTAGACGTTTCACAGGAACTAGCATAAGAGTGCCTAGGCGTTTCATAGAAACTAGCATAAGGGTGCCTAGACGTTTCACAGAAACTAGTATAAGAGTGCCTAGGCGTTTCAGAGAGACTAGCATAAGACTGCCTGGACGTTTCATAGAAACTTGTATAAGAGTGCCTAGGCGTTTCACAGAGACTAGCATAAGACTGCCTAGACGTTTCATAGAAACTAGTATAAGAGTGCCCAGACGTTTCACAGAAACTAGCATAAGAGTGCTTAGGCGTTTCACAGAAACTAGCATAAGAATGCCTAGGCGTTTCACAGAAACTAGCATAGGAGTGCCTATGCGTTTCATAGAAACTAGCAAAAGAGTGCCTAGGAGTTTCACGGGAACTAGCATAAGAATGCCTAGGCGTTTCATAGGAACTAGTATAAGAGTGCCTTGACGTTTCACAGAAACTAGCATAGGAGTGCCTATGCGTTTCACAGAAACTAGCAAAAGAGTGCCTAGGAGTTTCACGGGAACTAGCATAAGAGTGCCTAGGGGTTTCATAGAAACTAGTATAAGAGTGCCTAGACGTTTCACGGAAACTAGCATAGGACAGCCTAGACGTTTCATAGAACCTAGCATAAGAGTGCCTAAAAGCTTTCACAGAAACTAGCATAAGAGTGCCTAGGCGGTTCACAGAGACTAGCATAGGAGTGCCTAGGCGTTTTACAGAAACTAGCATAAGAGTGCATAGGCGTTTCATAGAAACTAGTATAAGAGTGCCTAGACGTTTCACAGAAACTAGCATAAGAGTGCCTAGGCGTTTCACAGAAACTAGCATAAGAGTGCTTAGGCGTTTCACGGGAACTAGCATAAGAGTGCCTAGGCGTTTCACAGAATCTAGCATAAGAGTGCCTAGGCGTTTCATAGAAACTAGCATAAGAGTGCCTAGGCGTTTCATAGAAACTAGTTGCATGGCCCTGGTGTTACAGAACCTTTCTGTTACACAGAGCTTATTTATATTTAAGTTTTACCGGAATCACATATCAACAGAATTATGGGTACAACATATATATGGAAAATAAAATCTATCAACTTTATCGATCCACTTTTTATGTAATTTTTCACACACAATAGTGCAAAAGTGCTTATATTTTAGATCCAAAATTTCACATAACATTTCCCAAGATACTACCACAGAGCTTCATTTGATACTCATTTTTGAAACTTTTCGCTGTCGGACCGAACCCTGATCGTCGATCGCCATTAATTTTAGCACCCCCCCCCCCCCCCCCCCCCCCCCCCGCCACAACAGAATTTCTGGCTCTGCGCTTGCACTGTCAGGTGGGATTGTCCTTTGCTTCGGGATAATTGATAGACAAGGTCACCAAGTCTCGGACGTGTGAACAAAGTGTCTGATAACCCCAACTGGAGCCATGACCAATGATAATTATCCCTGTGCCCTCTTTCGTAATGTCTCGCCATTTTGTCGCTCACGACAATAGAAAGATTTATGTTATCGCGACAGCGGTTCATTGTGTTGGGATTTGTTTCCATCTTGACCTTTGGAAGTTCTCCCAATGTCTTTTTTTCCGAATACCACAGCCATAAAAAGGCACAAAAATAGTTTTTGAAATTGCAAGAAAGAAGAATTTATTTTTCCTGGTCGTAATGGTGAACGTCAGGATCCAAGTCTGCAGTTTCAAGCGGGCGATATCTCGCCTCCTGTGGCCGGTCGGATTTGAAAATAAGGAGAGCGGTAAATGTCCGGGCCTGTGAATCTCAAACTTTGGGTGAAATGGAATCCTGAATCGAATCAAGCAGAGGATTTGGAATCAATCGAATCTCAATACTCTTCAAATACAGTTAAAACTAGAAGTCCTCTCATGAACTGTGCGCATATCTAGGCTTAATTTCGCGTAGGAATTGCGCGCAATTGAAATATCGAATGGCATCCAAAGCATGGCGGGTTCTCCTGGTTCCTCATAGCAAACACAAGCAATGTTTCTGCCAATGGACCTCGGGTTACCCGGAGGTCCATTGGCTGAAACATTGCTTGTGCACAGGCCATATGTACAGAATTTGATAGCTTCACTATGGTCATAACGCGTAGATTAACGCGCAGATCGACGTGCTATATGTGCGCATTTCATGACAGGACTTCTAGTTTTAACTGTAGTAGATACAAGTCAGTTTTACCACTCAGTTCGCTTAGAGACACAGGCGATTATTTTTCGTATGCCCGCACTGTTTGGGCTGTAACTCATCTGTTTTGGCAAATTAGACCAGAAAAGAAAAAAGAGCGAAATATTCCAGAACGGAATCAAAGTAGTGAGGGAAGCGGAATTAATCTTCTTGGATTGTGCAGGAGACCTTTTGATACAGAATATCCGCCATTGACCTGTCACTTTCCACAGGTGGGCAATATTTCCGCGGGCACCTACGGTCACAATAATATTATATTCCAAACACTAATTATAGGAAAAGTCATCAAATATTTAATTAATGAAGCACCGGGTACAACCCGGTGCTTCATTAATTAAAATTTTGCTGATGATGATTTTTATTATCTTGTAAACGCATGCGTGGACATCACTTCCCACGCGTGGTTTTTTATCACTCCACGGCGATTGCATAATAGAAGAGTTCACGAGGAGATACACTGTATGATTTTGAGAACATCCAGATGATTCGAAAATACCGAATCGTCGTGACTGGAATCGAATCGAAACATCGGACCGATTTCGAAAGGAACCGAATTTAAAAGTAACGCAGAACCCTCGTAAATAATGTCAGTTGTAAAATATTTGAAAAGCTAAACTAAAATAAGCAAAACGGTACTGTTCGCACAACTGATGTTGTAATTCTCTTTCAAACCCGAACGGCCCGTTCAATTAGTCTCTCTCCTGTGATTTACAAAAATACACGTCAGTTCATCTTGCGAAGTAATGTACTTAGCGAAGTGATTTTGTAAGATTTAAGTCCTAACGGAAATGCGTGGAGGGAGAAATGTTGGTCGTAATATTGAGGTCAGTACATTTTGTTACTACATGTGTCTGCCGTCGAGCACAAACAGAATTTCTTTCTAACGATTTGTAAAACCGGTGATTGAGCTGAGAGACTTTCATTGGGACAACGCTGTTAAACTAATATCGAATTCTTCGTTTGAGTGTCGAGAGCGTTATTCGGCAGAAATGTGCGCGGACGGCTTTGTAACTCATTAGACAAAAATAAATGCACATGTCAATAGTCTGTCTAGACATGGATTCAGGAGATCAAAAAAAATCACCATTGGTGAAAAATCGATTGTGTGATGTGGCGGTGGAACTAAGATGAAAGTAGCGCGGGTTTGTCTTTTGTGAGGACTTAGACAGGTTTCATACGACGAAAGACGAACGTCTCGGCCCCGATACAGAATGTGAGGATTGTGGGTGGAGCTAAGCTAAATGGAGCACTCTGATTGGTTAGATAGTTGCAGAAAGGTGGTCCGACTGGATGATCTGGTTAAACGAAACATTACTCATGCTACAAGGAAGAAGAACATGAGAAGGATTACAACTAGTCAGAACAGACCAGGAAAGCTAAAAATAGTAACAATAAGCACAAACTGTTCCAGCTGATCCATAATCACCTGTATTGCAGTATACGTCAGAACAAACGAGTAGGGTTGGATAGACAGCAATAATAACAGAAGTTGTAGATACATGGATAGAAGAAAAGGATTCAGAAGGACGTCGACATAGTAAAATAGTTGTCGGGTTGCTTGTGGTAATCAGATATAATCACATTCGATGAATCATACCCTCCGAACATACCCCCATCCTTTTATAGGTTTTCAGGTCACATAGCAACCACGTATCACCACAGAAACCAAATTAAAGTGGACGACGGAAACACGTGTCACCCTAACAACACGCACTATGCGCACTATGCGCACTGACACCGCGTATCACCGTAGTAATGACGTCACACATGGACGCCCACGTGGACTACCATAACAACCCCACATTGCATAATTCAGTCAGGTGACTATGACATCACTTCCTCTGTCGGTCCTCTCTCCAGCAAAAAAAGGTTCTTGAAGGTGCGTGCTCCACTATGGAAAAATGCTCAATGGAGATATCAGACCTAGAAGGAGGGCGACTAAAAACTCGCCAGAGAGAGGATCATGATGGATTGTAATCGCTATTGGTAGAAGGTGCCAGAGCCCTTTTGGTGGTTTGTGAGATAATGAGATGCCAGCATTTGAGGAATACCAAGACAGCGCACTGAGGACGATCGCCATTGCGGGAATTCAAGTCGAAGTCACCAAACTAACAGCTTGATTTAAGTGCATTTATCGTTGTTAGATGTTGTTTGACAAAGAGGCGGGAACACATGTTAATGCAACTAATTCAAATCCCCCATAACATACAATGATAAACATATTCCGACACGAGGTGACCCGGGTTGTCGAAAGTGTCGTTAAACCCACAATAAACAAATAATGACAAACATACACAGGTTGGCTACATAACGCGACATATACGACCCTCGGACTGTCCGAGATTTCCCTATGAGAAGGTGCCTCATCAAAAAATAAATTTCTTTAGATAGCTTTGAAGTTGATCATTCGTTCAAAATGTGGACAGTTTGGTGCTACGAATAACTTAATTTGCCACCACTGGGTCCCACGGGAAAAACTAATTATTTGGTTGATTGGATCTCCAGTTTCATTTTAGGTCCTATGACCAATGAAATAGGCCCGCTTCTAACCTACAGTTGACCCCAGCGCAATTCTAATTGAGCCGACTGTCCCTGTTTGAATAGGTCGGTCAAAATTTGCGGGATGGGCAGTCTGTAATAAATTTTCTCGGGTTGGCCTGTGGGGCTAATCCGTCCCCAACTTACAAGGGTGCCGGAAACATCAGGGGGCAAGGGGGCAAGGGGACATGAGTATCCGAAAGGACTCTCGACTCGGGGTATGAGTTAAGACAGGGCCTTTACAACGTATCCTAAATTGTAGAGTGACACTCAATAGTACTGACATAATATATATATCGTCAGTATATAACAATGAGATTAAATTTACGAATGAATCCTCCGATCTGCAAAATGTTACGACCGGTGTTCCCCAAGGTTCTGTACTCGACCCACTTTTATTTGTTCTATATATCAATGACTTATCCCAATCGACTGATATGAATGTTTTGTACTTCGCGGATGATACAACTGTTTATACATCAGGAAATAATCTTAACTTATTGACTGAGAGGACAAACGACGAATTAACGAAAATCAGTGACTGGTGTCTTGCCAATAAGCTTTCACTGAATGCTAACAAAACCAATGCTTTACTTCTTCATCCACCAAATGATAATTATAATTATAGCCATGTACAGACACAAATACTAATAAAAAATAAAAATATAACAGTAGCAGGTAATGATCGCGAAATGAAATCAGTAAAATTTTTAGGTGTTAACATAGATGAAAATCTCAAATTTAATCACCATGTGACAGCTGTTCGTATAAAATTGTCTAGAGCTATTTATATCCTGAATAAAGTGAAAAAAAAATGCCATTTCACACTTTACGTGTACTCTATTTTACGTTGTTCCAAAGCCACTTAATTTATGGAATCAATGTATGGGGTAACACACCTGCAACAAAACTAATTCTGAATTTGCAGAAAAAAAAACGTGCGTATAATAGCAAATAAAAAGTTTAACTCTCATACCGATCCTCTCTTTAAACATTTGAAAATTATTAAATTCACTGATCTTTACAAATTACATTCACTACTATTCATCTACGATTGGACTCAAAAACTCTCCCTGTCAGTTTTAATAATACATTCCAAGTGTACGAAAACCCTTTAGGCATAAATACCAGACAGTGTGGGAATCTAACCACATACAAACCCCGCACTCAGTTCTCAGCCGTTCTTCACTACTTTTCTTTCCCGAAATTATGGAATAACATAGATTCAAGATTAAAACTCCTCCCCCGCGTGTCATTTAAAAAAAAACACTGGTCAATCAGTTCATAAACGCTAATAGTGACAACATAAATTGCTCAAATCCGAGATGTTCCTACTGCTCACATAACTAGTTCGTCTATGGGGGGGGGGGGGGGGGGGTTCTTACTTTTCCCGTCCCCAAATGTCTATGGTTTGTGCAACTGTATATATCCTAATCCGTACTACTAAAATGGAGGAATAACGAAATTTATTTTTCACTTTGGAAACAAAGTTGATCGCAAGGTCAGAATAACAACTAATCTAACAGTGGAGTTAAAATGTCAAAATAAACCAACACTGTTCTGAACTATTCACATTAACCATCCATTGTCCAGATCCACCTTTCTTCTAAACAAATTGTCATTCGCCGTATTTGACATTTATATTTTGCTTAATTTTGTTTTATATGCCATGTTTTTGTTTTTTTTCTATTTTTTTCGAGGGGAAGACAGTCGCAAGACTATATCATTCCCCACAGTATACATTTACTCATTTCTCAATGTAACATCATTTTCTCTTAAAACGTACTGTATTTGTATTCTGTGAAATAAAGTGAATTGAATTGAATTGAATTGAATTGAATTGATTAACAATGTGTCGTATGTAATGCTAAAGGTACGTTAAGGGGTGATAAAGAGCTTTAGATGACACCCGACCAATTGTATAGCTTCCTTATTTGGTGATTAGGGACCAGACTCCGTCATTATACCTGACAATAAATAAACAACGACCTCACTCCCCTAGCCACTGGCACATGAAATATGTTAGAAACGAATACTTGAGGTTCTAGGAAAATCGGGGCTTTTCCAATAGTGCACTTCTGGTGAAAAGGACACACGCTGCCCTCCTGCCATCTAGTCTCATGGCAAGGGTACAGCTGACCCCGCTTCTGGCATCCTTGCTGATGTATACATACATTATATGATGTTTTTCAATGCATTAGAATGGTACAACGAGACGTTGGGAGGCTTGTTGGTCACTGAGATTTCATATGCAACTTAAAACAAGAGGCCCCAGGGGGCCTGAGGGCGCTCACCTGACATGGTAGTCTAAATATCAAACCAGGGACTTGACTTGAATAAGCTGCATACGCCCCTCCTAAGAAAAGCATATACCAACTAGATGAAGCGATTGTGCCAACACAATACACAGGATTTTCCTTCTATTTTCAGTTCCTGCACTTTAACGTCCCAAAATTGAGATAAACACATAAAAACAGATTTTTTTCCCCCAAAAAATACTTCAGCCTAAATTTTTTTCTTCTTCTTAAAACGTATAAAAAACGCTAAAACTAATTTCCGGATTTTGGTCCAAAATTTTCTAAGTCCCACCCGGACCCCAAATTTTCGGTGTAAAAAAAATTGGTTTTTTTTGTCTTAAAATTGACAGAAACGCATAAAAAAAAAAAAAAAATATGGATTTTGGTCCAAAATTTTTGAAGTCCCACCCAGACCCCAAATATTCAGGGTTAAAAAACATTTTTTTTTTGTCTTAGAACTGACCGAAATGCATACAAAACAAAAACAAAAATTTCCGGATTTTGGTCCAAAATTTTCGAAGTCCCACCTGGACCCAAAATTTTCGAAAAAAAATATTTCTTTTTGTCTTCGAATTGACAGAAACGCATAAAAAACACAAAAAAAAAAATTACGGATTTGGTCCAAAATTAAGTCCCACCGGACCCCAAATTTTCAGGGTAAAAAAAAAAAAAAATTTTTTTTGTCTTAAAATTGACAGAAACGCATAAAAAACCAAAAAACAAAAATTCCTGATTTTGGTCCCAAATTTTCTAAGTCCCACCCCGACCCAAAATTTTCAGGGGAAAAAATTCCGGATTTTGGTCCAAAATTTTCTAAGTCCCACCCCGACCCAAAATTTTCAGGGGAAAATTTTTTTTTTTTTTTTTTTTGTCTTAAAATTGACAGAAATGCATAAAAAACAAAAAAAAAATTTTTCGGATTTTAGTCCAAAATTTTCCGAGTCCCACCCGGACCCCAAATTTTCAGGGGGAAAAAAAAAAATTTCTGTCTTAAAATTGACAGAAATGCATAAAAAACAAAAAAACAAAAATTCCAGATTTTGGTCCCAAATTTTCTAAGTCCCACCCGGACCCCAAATTTTCAGGGTAAAAAAAAAAAAAATTTTTTTGTCTTAAAAAACACAGAAAAAACAAAAAAAAAATTTTTCGGATTTTGGTCCAAAATTTTCCAAGTCCCACTCGGACCCCAAATTTTCAGGGGAAATGTCTTAAAATTGACAGAAATGCATAAAAAAAAAAAAAAAAAAAATTCAAGATTTTGGTCCCAAATTTTCAAAGTCCCACCCGGACCCCAAATTTTCAGGGTCAAAAAAAAAAAAAAATTGTTTTTGTCTTAAAATTCACCAAAACGCAGAAAAAACAAAAAAAAATTTTTTCGGATTTTGGTCCAAAATTTTCTAAGTCCCACCCGGACCCCAAATTTTCAGGGGAAAATTTTTTTTTTTTTTCTTGTCTTAAAATTGACCAAAACACAGAAGAAAAACATAAAAAAAAATTTTCCGATTTTGGTCCAAAATTTTCTAAGTCCCACCCGCACCCCAAATTTTCAGAGGAAAATTTTTTTTTTTTTTTTTTGTCTTAAAATTGACCGAAACGCAGAAAAAACAAAAAAAAAAAAATTTGGGATTCTGGTCCAAAATTTTCTAAGTCCCACCCGCACCCCAAATTTCCAGGGGAAAATTTTTTTTTTTTTTTGTCTTAAAATTGACCGAAACACAGAAAAAACAAAAAAAAATTTTTTCGGATTTTGGTCCAAAATTTCGAAGTCCGCAACGGGACCCCAAATTTTCAGCATAAATATGAACCCAGGGATTGGCTTCAACAAACTTGAATCTCACCCCCTAAGGATGCTGCATACCAAATATCAAAGCATTCTTATTGGTAGATCTGAAGAAGAAGATTTTTCAAAAATACTCCTCATACTGCACTAATTTAAACATTTGGGCTCCCATAGAGAGCCCAAATATCGACCCAGGCAATTGATTTCAATAAACGTGTGAAACAATCTTCCAAAGATGTTATATGTGAAATTTTAAAGCTTTTGGAGCAGTGGTTTCGGAGAAAAGTAGTCTTATGTTTTTCCCATTATATACAGTGTTAAAAAATGCTGACTCAGCACTTTTTCAAAGTCCCCCAAAAAGTACCCCATGATAAAACCGATGGCAATTTTTTTTTATCATTCCATTCTGTTGGTCCTAAGGAAGCCTCACAACGAATAAGAATTCTCAGTGGCGTGTAGTTTTGGAGATATGGGCGTTTTCATTTTTTCCATTTTTTGCTCCTGTGCTTCCCACGGGGCTATGGGGAAAAAAAATTCGGCATAAATTAGGTACTTATGACCCAATAAGCACTCATGTAAAATTTGGTTCAAATCGGTCTCGCGGTTTGGAAAATAGAAATTTGGGGCGGGGACAAAATTTTTGTCCCTCCTTTAACATCGTCAAATATAGCCCCTCCAACTTCTCTTGAACAAACTTGAGTCTACACCTCAAAAGGAAGCTGCATACCAAATATCAAGACTCTGCTATTGCTGGTTCTTGAGAAGAAGATTTTTTTAAGAATTGGAGCATTTTTGCCCCATCCCTCTGCTCAATGTGAGCCGAAACCTAACTTGACAAAAAATCAAAATCCACTTATATAATCCCTACTCACATGAAATTTCATTGATATGCGGCCAGTGGTTTGGGAGAAAAAGCCCAAACACCACCTTCACGACGGACGCCGGACGACGGACGACAGACGACGGACGCCGGACGACGGACGAAAATTGATCAGAATAGCTCACCCTGACTTTCAGTCAGGTGAGCTGATAAAACGCACTTAAGGTGAAATAAGAAAAGAAGGGTACCTTGAAGTGCAAACACGACCGCCACAAAACCGCCACAAAACATTGTTGATCCTTCAGTTTGAGAAGGCTACAGCACCTGGAGGGTGGATTGTAACTAAATCACCCAAACTATAACTTTCAATTATTCATCAGATAGTGATGTAAAAGTGTCCTGGATGCTAACGAGTCGCTGGTGTGTCCTGCAGTGGTGAATGGAACAGGCCCGAAAAGGAGTGTCACGCTTGCAGAGAAGTTTTGAGTCAGAACGTTTCCAGAGATCATTGATACAAGTTGCATTTCTATGTCATCGCTTCTATTTGATGTTTCCATTATTATCATTTGTTCACATCTTCATTCTTATTGGTAAGTGCACCAATTTCTTATGTTATATCATTCTCTTTAATGCATTCACAACTACAACTAATTTCGCATTAATTGGCGTTGTCCGTTAACTTGTATTTGGTAATTTTGTGGGGGTAACCTAATTTCGCGCCACTCTGCAATTTCGACGGCGTGGTTTCAAATTATCCATTCCAACTCATATTTGCCTATTTTCGAGTATTGCCTTTTTTGCATCGCGACTGCAATGCCTTTGATTGCCGTTGTGCCGTACTTGTAATTGAAGAAGACGTTTTTTGCACCTTCTTAATTATTGTTGGTGGGAAGAGTTTCGGTTTAAAAAAAAAAATAAAAATACAAAATAATTAAGCCAGAAAAATTTTCCCACATCAGAGACTACCTCTGAGTTTTAGAAATGTCAGATTATAAAATAAATATCAACACAGCAACATTTGATGAATTACAATGCATCCCTAAAGTTGGGCCGAAAATTTCAGCTCAAATAATCCAACGAAGGAGGGAGTTTGGATGCCTCTCTGGAGATGACCTCGTCCAAATACCTCATTTCGTGGGTTCAAAGGAACAATGGGCTGTGATAGATTTCTCTCGTCCCAAAGTAGGTGAAAATGTGGACAACTGGATTCCAGCAGATGGGGTGGTGACCCGTGGCTCGACACCCGAGTCAGGTCATCCAAGTCTGCCTGGGTTAACTACAACAGTAACAACACCAGTGGTGGATGCAGGAAATCAACCTTTTTCAACACCCACAGTTTTAACTCCATCGCCTACAATAGATTATGGACATCCTCCTATCCAGTCATTTTTTAGGCCAGGCCAATTATTTTCTGGTACTCAGGCTAAGGAAAAACTGGACTTCTCAACCCTTGACAACCAGGGGCTGACATCAAGTCCTCAGTTACCACCCATAGGTACTCCAGCATCATCAACAAAATATACGCAGGGTTTAGATTCTATATGGGGGCATGGACGTACTGTACAAACCACCGATGTCATGACCACCCATTCACTTGGCACTCACAACTTTGGAGACCGAGATCAGGTTTCAACAGTGAGTACTAAAAGCACATGGGATTCTGTAATGTTTACCGAACCAGTGACTACATATACAACTCTACCCACGAGTGTGAGAGACATGCATGGGACCCCCCAGTTTCCCACCAATGTCACTCATTATCCAAGCAGTTCTGGGTCCAAGACAACATTGGATGAACGGCTAAATTGGATGAAAACTGTTCGGGAAAGAATGTCAAAGCAAAACCAGTTGGATTTAAGCATACATCCCATTCAAGGTGTCACACAGGGACAAGCTGGTGAACAACATGGATTGTCTCAATTATCAGAGTCAAACATTACTTTTGTACCTGTGTCAGTGCAACCATTATCAGCACATTCTCACGTCGGAGCATTTCCGATGGTGCCAAATACATTGCAGACACAGGATCTTTCACAGAAATTCCCTGCTGTTACATTTGGATTATCTACAGTTTTGACAGGCGAGACCCAATCTGCGACACATTTCAGTAGTGTACCCCTACACTTTGGGTCTTTAGGATCGAATTCAGTAAATGTCCAACAAACCCAGCCCTGGCCTCCACTGTCGTTTGTAAACCCAGTGACAAGCTCGATACAGCTCAGTTCACCATACAGTTACTCTCACCCAAGTCAGTCAGCGATGAACGTGTGTTCAAGTTGGGGGCAACCTCCAATCCAGAATGCACCGCTGTACACCATGGGCAACACAACAGTGTATGATAATGCCACGGTTCTGGGTACCTGTCAGTACAACCCAATCGCATGTAGACCACCTCCATGTATGGTTTCCCGGCAGGAAAATAACCTGGCACTAGGGGGTGCAGCAACCTTTTCTGCAAATCTTCCTATCACATGTTCGACAAGTATGCCAGGTTATGCTTATCCTCCACCACCTCCACTTTATCCCGGGCCACCAAATTCGCTCTTCATGCCTCAGCCACTTCCACCACCACGAGACCCCCTCGTTGGTCAGTCAGGAGGTGTGACAACCTATGGTTATCACTTTCAACCAGCAGGAGGGCATGGAGCAGGTGGGGGACCAGGATTTAATTATTCACAGGACCATAGATCCAGGTATGATCGCCTTCCAAGAATGCCGAGAGGTTTTTCATATGATGGTTCTGAAACCTGGAAACCATTCAAAATAAAATTTGGTAGCTATGCAGACTCACAGGGCTGGGGACCCGAAGAGCGCAAGCAAGCTTTATGTTGGTGTTTATCTGGTAAGGCTAGCGAATACTACACACTTCTCACAGAACAAACCCCTGGCATATCCATTGATCAACTACTGGTCAAATTGGAAAGCATGTTTGGTTGTCACGACTTGCCAGAAACAGTGCAACTCAGATTCCAGCAGGCTAAGCAATTACCAAGTCAGTCGCTGGAGGAGTGGGCACAGACAGTATTAACTTTGGCAACCAAAGCCTTCAAAGACTGTTCAAATGAATTCACTTTTCGCCAAGCTGTCCTGAAATTTTGCCAAGGATGTTCGGATTCTCGTGCAGCAGAACTTGTTGCCATGGAGAATCCCCAATCCATGGAAAAGGCAATTAATCGTATTAGATGGTACCAGCATAACTATGCTGCTATTCAGGCCAATAAAAGTCCACGCCGGGAGGTACGGCAAGTTTCATATAATTCTGATGATAGTGATGATTCTTTATCCATCAGAGCCACACACCCAAGAAGGAACAAGACTAAAAACCGGTATTCAGAAAAAGGGGGCTCTATTTCCGACTCTGGATCAGATACAACATCTGCATCTAGGGGTGCTTATACCAAAAAATTTGGTGGGCGTGACTCAGGAGAATTCGCGTCATTGAAAGCACGAACGCTAGCCCTAGAATCTAGCCTTGAAGGTATTCATAAAGTGTTAGATAAACTTTCAGCAGGGTTAGAAAGACTGAATACCGATTCAAAGCCACAAGACGGTTCAGAAAAAAGAAGTGGCGATGAAAAGAAAAACCGGTCACGGTCACCATCACCGGGCAGTGTTACTTGTTACAAATGTCAAGGCCACGGACACTACCAAAGGGACTGTCCGTCCAGGGATCCAGATAACCGTCCTGGCAAAGACAGAAAGGTCAAATTTCAAGATGGTTTAAATGGACAAGGGCGGGGCCGAGAGGTCTAAGTCCTGGCCCAGTTAACAATGACCTCACAAGTTGTATTAATGGCACTAATGACGCAGACACCGAATTGACTATACAAAGGGTCAAGTCAGCCTCAACAATTGAGGTTCCTGTGTCAGTTGCTGGTAAAACTATTGACGCGGTCATTGATACTGCAGCCGATGTCACCATTATGTCAGATCAGCTGTTTTCACAATTGACGCCTTCTCCACCGGTGATAAAATCCCTAAAATTTAGAACTGCAGCAAGAGATGGTCACATGAGAGGTACATTAGTTGGTCCCGTACAATTTTCTATTGGTGATCATGATTTCCATGAAAACATTTATGTTGCGCCAATAGAAAATGAAATGCTACTAGGAGTGGATTTTTTAAAGAAGCATGATGCATACATCAGTGTGCATCAAGGCTCTGTTTCTTTAGGAAAAAGTAGTCTACCTACTTCCCACTCAAGGGGTGCAAATCATCCCAAATGTGCAAGAGTTGTGGTTCAACATGGTACCTCTATACCTCCAAAATCGGTTGTGTTACTACAATGCGACCTCGTTCCACCAGTTGCTGATTTCTTGATGGAACCAGATGCAAATCACAGTGATTTTGTGGTTCCTACCTTACATGCAGGGTATGCTAATCCGAAAATCTGTTTCATAAACACAAGCAATGCCCCACAGCATGTAAATAAAGGAGAGTACATCGGGGAGGCGACTGAAGTCAACCTGGTTTTGTCACCTAACAGCGATCTGAATGCAGGCTCAGAAGTTGACCTGGCGGAGACCTGGTTTGGGGAGGCTACCTCCCCGGAAGCCACAGTTCGCCAGTTTGCAGATTCAGAAAGGACTGATAAGGGTATTGCTCATCAGGACATTGGTGAACCACTTGAGCTCCCAGAGCACCTCAGGGAATTGTTTGATCGCTCTTCAAAATTAATTTCTCCGGAAACAGCAAATCATTTGAAGAAACTCCTGCATGAGTTTCAGGATGTATTTGCCAAGGACGAGTATGATTTAGGAAACTTCACAGCTATAGAGCACTCTATACCGCTGGTGGAAGGCGCTCGTCCTATTAAGCAAGCAATGCGACGTACTCCAGCATGCTTTGCAGACGAGGAGGAAACACATCTGAAGAAGTTGTTAAAAGCCAAAGTGGTTGAGCCCTCAATGTCAGAGTGGGCATCACCCCCAGTTCTGGTGAAAAAACGGGACTCATCTATGCGTTGGTGTGTGGATTACAGACTTGTAAATTCGGTAACGCAAAAGGAAGTTTACCCACTACCTCGAATTGATGATTGTTTAGACACCCTGAGCGGAAATTCCTGGTTTGGGCGAGCTGATTGCCTTTCTGCATACCATCAGGTGCCAGTTAAGGAGTCTGATCGTCCCCGTACTGCTTTTATGACAAAGTATGGAACTTTCCAGTTTTTGAAGATGCCTTTCGGACTCTCTGGCTCACCATACACCTGGTGTCGAGTCATGAACCTTGTACTCCAAGGTTTGAACTGGGACATTGCAATCGGGTATATCGATGACGTGGTTATAGTTGGAGAGAGTGAGCACTCGCATCTTGAAAACATTGCCAAAGTGCTAGCCCGTTTTCGTCAATATAAGCTAAAGCTAAAACCTGGTAAATGTGACTTTTTTCAAAAAGGCATAGAATTTTTGGGTCGACGAGTGAGTGAGAACGGCGTGGAAATGTTTGATTCATCCATTGAAGCCGTGAAAAACTGGCCAGTACCACAATGCACAAAAGATGTTGAGAGTTTCTGTGGTCTGGTTAATTACCACCGCTCTTTCATCCGAAACTATGCGGACATCGCCTATCCCCTTTATGGAATTACTGGAAAGAATGAGTTCATATGGGAAAGGGAGCAGCAGCAAGCCTTTGACAAGCTGAGGGAGATTCTGACATCTCCACCAGTTTTGGCTTTGCCAAACTCCACTGACCTTTTCATTTTAGACACAGATGCCAGTAATTTCGCGATAGGGGCGGAGTTGCTACAACTTCAAGATGGTGAGGAAAAGGTCATAGCTTTCGGTAGTTTCGCCTTGTCACCCCAACAAAGACGGTACTGTACAACTCGCCGCGAGCTTCTTGCGGTGGTACGTTTTACCCGTCATTTTCGCCACTACCTACTGGGCCGGAGGTTTTTGCTGAGAACAGATCACAGTAGCCTTCGGTGGCTCATGAACTTTAAAGAGCCTCAAAACCAATTAGCCCGGTGGTTAGAGGAGCTCAGTATGTTCGATATGGTGGTTCAGCATCGAAAGGGTACTCGCCATTCCAATGCAGATGCATTGTCAAGAATCCCAGTTAATGAAACCTGTGAAGAATACTTTCCAGGATGCAGCCTGGATGAGCTCCCCTGCGGTGGGTGCAGATACTGCACCAGGATCCATAACAGTTGGGCTAAATTTGAAGACGAGGTAGATGATGTCGTGCAGTTAACTAAGGGAACTGTTAAGTTTTTGGATGACAGTGAGGAAACTGTCAACCAGGTCAGGAGTTTCACAGACACTGACAGTAACTCTGAACCAGACTTTCCAGGACTACCCTGGAACCTGGACGACCAATGGGATGATCCCATCGAACCTGTGGGTTACATATGCCCGAACACTGGTTGGACCCAGTCTCACATTGACCTTGAATACAATAGAAACCACCTTCCAGTTTTGAGGGTGAGGCACACTTCCCAAATTGACCCTGAATCACTCCTAGCTGATATTTGCACACTAGACGAACTAGTGGATGAACAGCGAAAAGATGCAGACTTGCTTCCTGTCATTGAGTGGTTGGAGTTGGGGAAGGAGCCTGAAGAGGGAGAGTTATTCAGGTGCAGTGAGGCAACCAAGTATATCTGGATCAACAGGAAAAGATTTCTGTTGAAGGATGCACTGCTGTATAAAATCCGCCGAAACGAGGATCAAGTCCCAGTAATACCGAAGAAATTTGCACATGAAGTCTTAACCCTCTATCATGACATTCCAGCATCGGGTCATTTGGGCATCAACAGAACAAGAGAACGCCTCAGGAAGCATTTCTACTGGTATGGCATGTCTAAAGACCTGGAAATATACATAGCGGCATGTACACAGTGTAGCCAAGGAAAAAAAGCGAACAGACACGCACGGGGAGAACAAATAACATATCAGGCAGGTGCACCCATGGAACGGGTGCACATAGATTTTTTAGGGCCGTTGTCTCTCAGCCAGGAGGGGAACAAGTATATCTGCGTGATGACTTGTCAGTTCACCAAATGGGTTGAGTTCATCCCACTACGGGATCAGACGGCTGAAACGGCTGCCTGTGCCGCAGTAAATGAATTTTTTGCGCGGTTTGGTTGTCCCTTACAGTTATTCTCCGACCAAGGTGCCTGTTTCGAATCCTCATTGTTCAAGTCCATGTGTGAAGCACTTCACATTCACAAGGCACGCACAACACCGTATCGACCCTCAGCGAATGGGGCAGCGGAGAGACAAAATAGAACGCTTATGAATGCGATTCGGTGTTATGTTGATAAAACACAGAAGAACTGGGATAAATATTTACCCCAGTTAGCCGGAGCTATTCGGTCGTCTGTGCACCGTTTAACAGGTTTTACGCCTAACATGATGATGCTGGGGCGAGAGGTGAATCATTCCACTGATCTTGTTTTCAATTTTCAAGCAAAAACAAATGAGTATGGGAATGCAGCCGAGTATGTTCAGAATCTGGTGAAAGAGTCAAAACGCTGTCATGAGATTGCAAGGTCAAATCTCAAAGTTGCTTGCGAGAAAATGAAACGTGATTACGATGTCAAAGTCAATAAGTATGCTTATAAACTAGGCGACCTGGTTTACTTACTCGACACAGCCTCCAAAAAGGGCAAAACTAGAAAACTCTGCCCTTACTGGAAAGGCCCAGGCATCGTTGGTGAGGTATTCACCCCTCATCTCTATAAAGTTCATTTAAAAAATTCAGTTACTGTAATACACCATGATCGCATGAAAAAATGTCATGATCGGTCTTTACCCCAGTGGCTCGTCAAATGCCTGCAGCATTTTCACGACACAGGTGAGATAATAGTTGGAAGACAAAGCGGAATTTTTTGCTTGTGTCGAAAAAAGTCTGGTGGTAAGTTTATGCTGCAGTGTGATTTTTGTGACGAGTGGTATCATGGAGAGTGTGTTGACATAACCCAAGAGCAAGCAGACCACATTGATGTTTATAGATGTCCTAAATGTTAGGACCTCCCACCTAACTATGGGTTATTTAATATCTTCCAGCTCTTCGTGAAGTGATGTCAACCACAAGTGAAACAGATGACACAGCATTGTTAATGTCGGAGCATGAGTCACCTTCACCACTTGGTCCACCAGTCGCTATGGATTTATCTCCTCAGTCCAGCCCACGGACAAGTATGAGTAACAAGACTGTTCAATCACCACCGGTAAATACAGTTCATGCTGTTGCTAATGCATCTGATCGGTCGGCGCAAACACAAGAAACAACTTCTTGGCACCGGTTGTCAGGTTTGCCTTCATTAGCTGATGAATCTGTACTTTCGGTTGGACCTGTTTCTTCTACGTTTCATCAAACTGAACAATTAATGTTTCCAGTAGAGCCGTCGTCAGAAAGAATATTAACCTCAGTGTCATACTTGAGTGGAGACCCAATATTCTCACAATCACCAGAAACGTCTTCTGGTCCTCGGAGTTCAGCAAGGATGTCCTATGCTCGAGGGGACCCCTTATTATCACAGCAGCCAGGAATTTTCTCGGAAACTCAACCGAGCATGGGTGATTCATTTTTCTCATGTCAAACTTTTGGACTACCCGCGGAGACAACCTCAGCTGATAGTCATTTACGTGGGACAGATAGTGGTGTAGTGAAAGTAGCCACTTTGGAAATAAATCCTGGGACAACTACAAGTATTCTGCGGGATGGAAACCCGAAAGGAAATAATACCTCATCCACACCCATTCAATATGGTCATGACGGAGATGCATCTCAGAGTGCAACGCTGCCTTGTGCACAGGCAAGTCAGTTACCATCATCCAACATGGAAATAGACGAGCGAGAGACCACTGAGTGTAAGACCAGCACAGAAAACAGATGCATAGTAGCCGATTGTAAAGCGTCAGTTCGGAACCAGTACAAAACTCATTTTTACAGGAATCACTGTCGGCCTTGTTGGTGGGTTTTCGACAAAGATGAAGGCCCAGTCCCGAAGCGTTTTCGAGATGAGGTCCGTTCAGACCTGTGTAAATTGGCTAGGATGATATGTTCTACTGAGTCTCCTGACAACCGGGATGAGAAGGAACTTTTGAGTGCTCTTCGCCATTCAGTTAATGAACATGACAATCAACTTTCTCTACCACATCCAGTAGTCCTGAGCCAAAGGGCTCTGGTGAACATTAATGCTATTGCACAAGACATGGGCGTAACCGCTCCAGTGGAAGGATTCAGGATCACACCGTACATTAACTCTAATGCCTGCCTTTTCCATTGGCGGGTCCTTGGTGCCATCCTCAACTTAATTAATGCCACCGCAAAAGAGGAATTTACTCGCTCCTGTTCAAAACTGTTCTCAATACACATCATGGTTGAGAAACTGGATCGGGGCCATATTCCAGCGGCAGATATTGATGAATCAAGGGCTCTCATCACCCCAGGTATGCTACCAGAGCAAGCTCCTAGGGCTTTAGTTGCTGCTCTTATTATTCGCGATGAGTATGGAGGGCATTTGGCAACGCAACATGAGGCTCCCAAGAAGATATCCAGGAGTGGAAAGAACTTTTTGTTTTTTTTATGGTATCGGCATCAGGAGATGTTTTTGTTTTGTTTTTTTTTGTTTATTGGACTTGCGTAAACAGAAGTCTGAACTTTTAATATCATCTTGACCAAATGTCACATGCTGATGAAGCTTAATTGTAATTGAATGATTCCACAAGAAAACCTTGTTTTGACAAGTAGATGGATAACAGAATTTTTATTATATGACTGTTGTGATGTTCAGCTCATGGGATTCAATGCTGGGTGGAGGAGATTCTTTTTAAAATGAGGGAATAGTGATGTAAAAGTGTCCTGGATGCTAACGAGTCGCTGGTGTGTCCTGCAGTGGTGAATGGAACAGGCCCGAAAAGGAGTGTCACGCTTGCAGAGAAGTTTTGAGTCAGAACGTTTCCAGAGATCATTGATACAAGTTGCATTTCTATGTCATCGCTTCTATTTGATGTTTCCATTATTATCATTTGTTCACATCTTCATTCTTATTGGTAAGTGCACCAATTTCTTATGTTATATCATTCTCTTTAATGCATTCACAACTACAACTAATTTCGCATTAATAGTTGCATCTAAGCACTTAATTCTACGAACTGCACCTCAGAAGAAATCAGTCGGTGGCCGTGTGGTGTGCGTGGTTTAGTATAGTTTCGCTAGACGGTTGGTGCCGATGGAAACTCTCTCGGCGTGGGTTCGAACCCCCGCCATGCCATTGTAAACAAAAACAGCGTCCTTTCTTAATTCTGTGGCATCCGAGAAATTTGAAAAAGACAAGTACTGTCGCTGATTTCTTCTGAGGTGCAGTTCGTAGAATTAAGTGCTTAGATGCAACTATCTGATGAATAATTAAATAATTGAGTATTACGTGTGTTCTGTATTGGCCTCGTATATACTTGGTTAACTAGCATTCCCTTTTTGGGGTCTGTCGGTGGCCGAGTGGTGTGCGTGGTTCAGTATAGTTTCGCTAGGCGGTTGGTGCCGAAGGAAACTCTCTCGGCGTGGGTTCGAACCCCCGCCATGCCACTGTAAACAAAACCAGCGTCCTTTCTTAATTCTATGGCATCCGAGAAATTTGAAAAAGACAAGTACTGTCGCTGATTTCTTCTGAGGTGCAGTTCGTAGAATTAAGTGCTTAGATGCAACTATCTGATGAATAATTAAATAATTGAGTATTCCGTGTGTTCTGTACTGGCCTCGTATATACTTAGTTAACTAGCATTCCCGTTTTGGGGTCTGTCGGTGGCCGAGTGGTGTGCGTGGTTCAGTATAGTTTCGCTAGGCGGTTGGTGCCGAAGGAAACTCTCTCGGCGTGGGTTCGAACCCCCGCCATGCCACTGTATAACTTTCAAATTTTGCACATGTCGACAAAAGATGCAAGTACTGTTTCAGCCAATGGACCTCCGAGTTTAACCCGGAGGTACATTGGCTGAAACTTTGCTTGTGCTTGTTATGCCTTGCAACAAATCTGCAATCATTTCTTGGGTGGAATCTCCACTCTGCGGCTGATTTAGTCATAATACACTCTCCACGTACTGTACTACCATTCTCTCCCAATCTGTCGCCATCTATCGAAATATCATGTTATTTCACTGCACTGGTGCTCGGGGAGGGGGAGGGGGATTTGGAAAGATAGTGATAAGGAAATCTAAAGGTTGTATAATGAGGACATGGGATTGGGGAATGAAGGAGATGTCCAGGGGAGCCGAAAGCACTTCGGGGTAGGGGAACCTGGGAAAAGGGCATTTAATCGCACCAGCAGCACCGCCATGACATGCCGAAGCATGCATGTATCGAAGGCCCGGGAAGGGGGGGTTTGAGAGGAGGTGGCTCCCTCCCGGTGGGAGAGGGACAACTCCTCCCAAACTCACCAAGTTCCGCCATTGAATTTTGAAAGCTCCCACAACGGATTTGTTTGGGTGTATTTTAGCTTTACATCGAGAATAAATCAATGAAAAAAATTGAGTGATCAACCTGAAAAGGGCATTGTCTGCCCCCCCCCCCCCCCCTGGTCCGAAGGCAGGGGGGGGGGCAGCTGCCCATTGCCCGCGTGATTCCGGCATCCCTGGATATATGGATATTGGGTGATACCACGGAGAGGATTAGTATTCTTCTTAGTGAAACAGAGAAAGAGGTAGCATGGAATAATACCAACCAGACCATCTCTGAGTGTTTGTCAGACAGAAAGTGGAAACGGGAGAGAAGTAAGGGTAGCACATAAGTAGTGAAGGCCTCCTCATTTGAGATCCGCGACAAATTATGTCTTTACGCAACAACTGAAAGCGCTCATGTGTCAAACTCCGCAGAGTCAAAACGAGAACCCTCAACAGCATAATAATAATAACACTTTGGCCGGCCGCTGATTTGTCGCGGCAATGACTCCATTGGTGAAAAATATAAGAATATTCCAGTTCAACAGGCCTGTAGAAATTGGGCGAATGATCTTTATGTCGCCGCAAAAGAAATAATGCAACCGATTTTTCTTTCACCTCGTCACTGGACTTTACACATACAGAAAGAAAAGTTGCTCAAATGTCTCTTGGTATTTGTCAACTTTTTCCAGAACTGTGATCTTGTTAATAATGACTATACTAATTCTGACACTAACGCTCACATGCTGGATTGTAAATCTCTGTTGAAAAAGGCCTCGTATGGCCCTCTCCAACAGTGTAAAACAGCACAGCAGGCCGGTTTAATGAAAGAAACCCGTGAAATGAGTTGCTGAAGTTTAGGTTTCTCATCTCAAAATCTACACTACAATGGTAAGATTCTCAGAATCACCGTATTTCGTGTATAAAAAGTCAGTAAAAAATGTGATGCGGAAAACGAGTTGGGGGCCTTTACATTATCCCAAATAGCAACTGTAAATGCTGTGCCCAAATAACGAAACTATACCCAGATTATACGGTGTTTAAAATTTTTCTAAGTTTTACTGTGTTTCGATCATATATAGTTTGGTGAAATATTAAAATGCACGCAATATAGTTTAGGGCCTACCCTGACCCATCGAATAAAACAAAGCAATAAATAAGTTTAAAAAGTAAAAAGTTCGCCAGCGGAAAGCAATTTGCTTCGACAGTGTCGTATCCGACACTGTAGACGCATATTGCTTTTCACTGGCGAACTATTTATGTACATGTACTCAAAGCTTGAGATCTAATATACTGAGTCAAAAAAAGAAAGTATAATAGAAATAAGTGTGAAAAAATATCATAAAGGATGAAATATAATAGTACTAATATTGCATGTTTGTGGACAAGAAGTCGTGCAAAGAGTTTAATGACAAGTTGTTGTTGTTGTCCACCCAACCGTATACAATTTTGCTACGGATTTCAAAATAGCACGTGCTACCCGAGAATGTCAAATTGAATGGGTGACCGACGATTTTCTTTGTATCATGTTGTGCTGGAGAGCCTGGGTTATTGAGAAAACACGCTAGTTTTTGTCTTCCGACATTTAAAAAAATGCTAAGATTAACAGAAAAGCATTGGTATGCACCAGACTGTGATACCTCCAGATGAGCTCGCTGCTGACTTCTGAGTCACTGTGGCCACTATTTACCGTCTCATTGGAAGATATAAAACCACTGGATCTTCTGCCGACCGACCGCGTTCAGGTTGACCAAGAGTTACGACCCCTGCACAAGACCGACACATCAGGATATCTCAATTGCGGGGATCGCTTCCTTCCGGCGACGAGGACAGCAGCATTTACTCCTGGCAGAACTAACAAAAGAATCAGTACACAAACTGTCGCAACAGACTCGCTGAACACGGCATCCGAAGTAGGCGTCCATACCACGGACCAATCCGTACCAAACGTCATCGCACCGTCAGAATGGAATGGGTACGTCAGCGTGTTCGCTGGACTCAGCAGTGTTGGAGCACAGTGTCAGGGCAAAGCCAGTCTAAAAGGGAGGAGGCCCCCTCCCCCTACTTTCAAGTTCAAGTATATGTATATATATTTCTTCTTTCTGTGTTGTACGCACACATGTTTTAGTTAGATAATTAGCCTTAGGCGATTCACAGTGGGATACTTCTCTGGCATATCACACAAGTCAGCATAAAATGTTTACATGCTATCTAAAGTCAATTAATATCGAAGTGACCGACACTTTCAATCTTCACGGCTATCAAGTATATTATTTCTCGGGATACGCTTGATAGCATATGCATTAGCGCGAGTTGATTTCATTTTCAGAGATGTTGTGTGCCAGGTTTAGGCATCTTGACATAAAAAATATTGCTATCTGACCAACACAAGACGAGATATAAAGTGTGGGGAACAGGCCATTTCGAAGAGTCTTGGGTTCCGACCGTTTAGGAGGGAGACTTGGGTTCCGACCGTTTAGGAGTGAGACGCCACAACAGGGTCTCGTGCGGGTGGAAATGCAGAGCAATCCACGAAGCTCCACTGTACGCCGCTATTATCAGATTAGGTGGCCATAGGAGGGCCACAAGCCCTAATTTAGAGAGTAGATTACGAACCCAAGTAACGGCTAAGTTAAGATGTCATTAGCGAGGATCAACTCGCTCCTGTCTCAAAGTGTAGGCTATTGTATTGTGGTATTAACCCTTAGGAAGGCAGACGTTGGTCGCGTAATAGCCTGTTTAGTATCAGAGTGCTGTGAATATCGACTCACGGTCGACAGTGACAATTCGCGCAAGCTCGAAGCACATATTGAGATTGTGAGTTCTGCATGAACTGTGTGCATTTCAAAGGACAGGAAACATTCAAGGAGAGTTCCATCGAATGACACATGCATAAGGTATGAGACGTAGACTTGCTAAACTAGCCGACAGAGTGCATAAACTGAATCCAAATCAAAACTGGTTGCCACAAGGTAACTAACATTGCTAGTCGGGATCCCCTGGTAGTCAGAGCTGCAAACGCACACAGGCGAAGAAGATTAAGACTCCTGTTGCACGCCCGCGAAAGTGACATTTCGAGAGTGTACTATAGCGCCAGTACAGGGCTATAGATAAACTGAATTTAATGAAAAACTATTAAACCCTGTGATAAATCTTCTACCATGCTGATCAAATTGTTAAAAGTGTGGAATATGGAAATGGGTTTATTTTGAATGTAAATAAAAGAATCGGTGTTACATTAATCATTGTTTCCTTTCCGCAGTCTGAAGCGATTTGGAATCACTCCTAACAAAGAACGAACCTATATTTCGAGTTCACTCGGCAGGGAAGAAAAAAATCATAGTGCGGTCCCAACTCAGCTCTGTGAACCGAGTTTGGCCCGTGCTCGGATTCTGACCCTCCTAGTTGGCTCGACCCCCAATATTTTAATGGCGAGGCTAAACAACCCCATGTCACCCCTCCCATGTGGATAGAAGTGTTTTGA
Organism: Pictodentalium vernedei; assembly: GCA_031216915.1. Lineage (NCBI taxonomy): Eukaryota > Metazoa > Mollusca > Scaphopoda > Dentaliida > Dentaliidae > Pictodentalium > Pictodentalium vernedei. Next base: position 44,826,811 of record CM062288.1, read on the forward strand.
CATGCGGCGCGCTGATGGTGGGGAAAGAGTGTATCGCCGACGATGAGAACAGTTTTCTGATGCTTGCGTGCGAGAATGCAACCGTTTCGGCGGGGGTAGTGTAATGGTTTGGGCAGGAATTTCCTTGCACCATCAAACGCAATTGATCTTCATCGATGGTAATCTGAATGAACAGCGATATAGGGACGAAAATCTTAACGCTGTTGTTGTCCCCTTGTTCAACGCTAACGTTGGATTGCAGTTATTCCAGCAAGACAATGCCCGATGTCACGTGGCGCGTATCTGTCCTGACTTTCTAGAGGAGCAGACCATCGAACTTCTTCCCTGGCCCCCACTTTCGCCAGATATTTCGCCAATCGAGCATCTTTCGGATCAATTCGACCGTCAGATACGACTTCATGATCTTCAGACATTAGGCGATTTACGTAATGTTCTAAGGCAGGAGTGGAACGCAATACCATCCAGAGACTTATCAGGTCCATGCGCCGTCGATGTCTTGCCATCCAAGAGGCAATCGGTGGACATACACGCTATTGACTGCATGTGTGAACTTTTCGTTTCACCCCATGACTAAATTGCGATGTCCTGACGTGACGCTGGCAACAGTAAGAACATGAAATTATGCAAATTCATACAGCTAGACTCGAAATATGAATTTACAATAATTTGTTTGGGATTAAAGTCGATAATACCAAAATCGTTGCTCCTCGAAATTTATTATACTTTCTTTTTTTACTCAGTATATATACATTATTTGTGGCGTTTCATATTAAACGTCATGCGTAATTTACATTTAAATAGGATTTTGGCTTGGAACCTGAAAACTAACTATTCTTCTTTAACCCTCTGCACTCTGATGACAAAATACTAAAATTTCAGGCATCAATTTTTGCACAAAATGCAACTAATAATGTAACCAATTCAGTCTTGTCTGACAGAGCTCTGTCAGACAAGACTGAATTGGTTACATTCTTAGTTGCATTATGGGAAAAATTTGCAGGTAGAAATTTTGATATTTCGACATCAGTGTGCAGATGGTTAATAAACATTAGCTCAAGGTCGAGAACCAATAATAATGACGAAGACCGATAACACGAGGCATTATTCTTCCGGTTATTAAGCCCATCATTAAAAATGCGGCCCATAAAACACCGGAGCATAATCGTAGATTCAGACTCGGGGGATGAGAAATGATAAACATTTGTTATCTCCGACAGTAGATGAAGTTTATTTGACAATTATTTCATTAACTCTTTGAACCATAGCGGCCATTTTTCTGGCCTGGAACATGATACGTCATAACGTCATTATGGCTGTTCAGAAATGTGTGGGGTACAGACCAATCAATATTTTCAACGTGCAACCCCTGAGGCTGTGATCAAGCAAGAAACAAGAACTGTACTATGATTAACCAGAAAACATGACAATATTCCCCAACATAACTGCAATTGACGTGTGTCTGCCTAACGCAAATTCTTTTCAATCACTGGTAATCGTTTTTCCCCCAAATTACAGTTGCCCTTTTGCACAAATGCATACACGACGATACATCCCCTCCACCCCCACCCCCACCGCTGCATCAAATTCGATTTAAAATGCAAGCCAACCAGGCAGCTGCCTTTTGTGTACCTATGATTTCTTAACTGAGCATAAAATGGGTCACATATTTTAGGGGCTCTGGAATAAATAGAATATATCAAAATGCGATCACTATGGTCTCTCCATGTTGACAAGTCCAATATTGGCCCTTCTGTGCGTTATATAACTTTTAGAGTATATAACAAAAATGTATATAACGCCCTGTGGGACCAATTTTGTATTACATGTTGACTTGCATACATAAAATAATGCCTTTCTCCCAAGCGTTTGTTAACCTTTTGAACCCTAGCGGCCGTTTTTCCGGCCATCAACATGATACGTCATAACGTCATTATATAGGATGGCAGTTCAGTAAATGTGTGAGGTACAGACCAATCAATATTTTCAACGTGCAGCCCCCGAGGCTGCACGTTGAAAATATTGATTGGTCTACCCCAAATAATGAATATGGACTCTTCTAATTGCTGCCATTGAACTGGCATGGAAGATACCACTAGAGTTCAAAGGGTTAAATTTGTGTCATTAAATACTTCGCAATAAATTCTTTATCGGGGACTATTTCCTGACGTGGGAACTGGCTAAATAACGCATCTAAGTTTGTGACGTAATCGCAGGCCTTATAAAAGCCGCTGATTGGTTTTTATTCCATTTAATTTGTGACGTAATCGCAGGCCTTATAGAAGCCGCTGATTGATTGTTATTCCATTTAAGTGTCTTTTGTGAGGTTTCAGATCATACACTGAATAGAAACTTCAACTCGTCCCAGTTTATATCGACAATTACAAAGACTCCCTGTAAATTAGGTATGGACCCCGTTAATGCTCGGCCTTAACCTACTTTATTTAACTCGTTTCGTAAATCTCAATATAAACCAGGAACGAGTTGGAGATCCTCTGTGTAAATGATGATTCTAAAGGGAAAGAACCGAAAAAAGTATATGAACAAGATGGCCAGAAGGTGAAAATACCAGAGCTTTTCTCTCCCCCCCCCCCCCCCCCCCCCCCACCAGGCCACAATACGGTGGATCTCGATTTGTCGTTGTGCCCAAATTGGACTGAGCTAAACGTCCTTGGTTACCTGAAACAAGTTAATGCAACCTTTGTTCTGGTCGCCTTAATTTCTAATAGGTACAGAAATGGTTCAACGAGCTGCAAAGCAAGCATCTGTGCAATTTACGAGTCACTTAATTGGTTATAAATTGTATACGTATTCTAGTTACGAACTGAGTATTGCTGTTATTGAAGACAATCGATGAGCAGCTGCAAAGGATGTAAATATTATTATTGTTTTGTTTCAATAAACTGTAGAGGGATACACTATAAAAATGATGACCTGGTTCGAGGTGGCAGGTGGACATTGCAGATTGTCTCACCGAGAGTGAAAATAATTCTAAGGGGAGATTTCCCGCAATATCCATCTCGAGCCAGATCATAATTATTTTTATCTGAATGAGACATGTTTATAATGGTAATACAAATTTTATATTTCCAACTTGATATAATCAAAATTTAAAATTTTCACTTCGTTTGGAAACAATGTAAATCCACTTATTTCCAAATGAAACAAAATACTGCATTTTGATTGGCTGAGAGGTACGGTGTAACTTGCAACCCACAGTGGCTTTTTTATACCGTGTTTAACCACGGTGTAAAAACAAGAATATACAAGAGCAAGCTATATGGCTGAAAAGTACCTATTTTTATTTATTAATTCATACCTTCTGCTCGGTTATGTTAGAACAAAAATAAAAATACACGAAATTTAATATTTATGTGCAATAAAATATTACAGATATGGATGTCATTGGAACTGGCTCATTGAGCCAGTTCCAATGACATCCATAATTGTCTGGTTTTATTTAAGAAACTTGCAAAGTACAAATCTTCTGTCAGTTTTTGCCCGCAGTGTATGTTAAAGTATTAAGTACACCAAAATTCTTGGAAATAAATCCGTTATCCTTGTGTTTTCCAGGGTGCATGGGAATTTACACCGGTTTGGGAACTCATACACCCTTCGGCTTCGCCTCAGGGTGTATGAGTTCCCAAACCGGTGTAAAATACCCATACACCCTGGAAAACACAAGGATGACTAATAACCCCATCACCTCATTGTTCCGATATGACTTTGACCGTCTCGCGCATTTTCAACTTATAGTGACTGGACAGGTGTAGACATTTATTTGGATCGAAGGTGACCGTTCTGAGGCGCACTCTGAAATTCACCTGTTTCCGTGGCATGTCTCCGGGACATCTCGGGTCGAGTGTCAAATATTGCCAAAATGTTCATCGGCAATGTTCCACAGATGGGGAACATTGCGAAATAACTAACAACACCCTATGAAAAATTAACATGGGGTCAATTTTCCACAGATGGGGAACAACGCGAAATAACTAACAACACCCTATGGAAAATTAACATGGTGTCTTAGAATGGGGTACAACAAAACTAGTTTCTTACCTGTCATACACAAAAAGCACGACAGTCCATAAATATCGAATGTAACACTCTTTAGCAAAGAGAAGTCCATCACAGACGTAACGACCTTCCACATTTGTAAACATACGTTGTTATTTTTGGTGTCGTCGTCTTTATCACTCTCGTTGTCTTTAGGTTCTGTAGAGTCCAGCATTTGTTCCACGAATTTCTTATGCCCAACTTCTTTATACTCGGGCAAGTTCTGTATACTTCCGCTATAGAATATATCCTTCCTCATTAAAGGGCTCATAATATTATGTTTTCTTTCTTCTTTCTTTGGGACACCGCTTAGCTGCAAAAGTGGCGTTATATCTTGACTTCTGGTAAGTCTCAGATAAGCCGCATTACCGTTCTGTTCGCTGATCTGTTTATTTTCTTTCGGCTCTGAGGTTCTGAAATGTTTATGAACTGTCCGCTCACAACAATTCTTCTTCTTAATTAGATGTGCCATGTCCTGACTTAAAGCTAGCCTAACTAAAGCTTGGTCCTCACTTTCTTCGTCATTAGGGGGTAAATGTTCAGTTGAAATACATTTCACTGTTCCGTTAGTCTCAATTAATATTGAATCTGATGGTTTTATAACAACACTTCCACCATTTTGAAAACAAGACTTCTCACAATCAGCATCCTTCAGCGGATCTATCTTATGTTGGTTCTGGATTTCGAGGGGGCGGTAAAAACACGCAAAAACAATTCCATTAAGAACTATACCAGATAATATCATGAGTGCACCTTTCCAGTTATAGTGATACAGAAGTAATTCTACTAATGGCGCGAACAAGAATCCTCCAATACCAGAACCACACACGGCAATACCTGTAGCTAATGCTCTCTTCTTGTCAAAATAATGTCCGACAATAACAATAGCTGGTAAGTACAGGAAACCAAAACCAGTGCCTGAAAACAGAACGGTAATTCAAATGGTCGTTAGAACATTTTTAAGTTTAGTTCGAAGTACTTGTAATGACTATTTGTTGGTCCACAATGCATTGTTAAAGGCATACAGACTGTGCTTGTCTATGGTGAACCTTCACTGCAAAAAATACAGGTTCTCTTTAGATCCAAAACTGTTCTAATCTTGTCCCTGATATGGAAAAAGTTCTGTTTAAACAGTATTTATTTCAAATCAAATAAATTTACCAAGATTAGCATTCAATTTTAACAGAATATTACATGAACTGAAGTGGATTCAGCAGTACACTTGGAGCTTATTCAACGCAACGCCAAACATTTTGACACAAAGGAGATATGAACAGTTGGCATATCGAACCAGTTTTGGTTCTGTACAGAACCAAAACTGGTTCGATATGCCAACTGTTCATATCTCCTTTGCTTAAAAATTATTTGGGACAACCTCGTATAAGCTCTAAACATACGGCTGAAATCCCCTCAATTTATGTTTAATTCTGTTAATATTTCATGTTAATCTTTATAAATTTATTTGATTTGAAATAAATACTGTTTAAACAGAACTTGTTCCATCTCAGGGACAAGATTAGAACCAGTTTTGGTTCTAAAGAGAACCTACACCAGAACTCATTCTCTGTGGATTCACCGCCACCTGCCCTTCGTCTTTGGGTGCAGAAAAGGGGAAACATAACCACATCCACATATTAGAGGCCAGACCAACCCCTAAAATCTTTTGTTGAGCAGAGTCATATTACCATATATTACCCCAAGCTCGTAAGCCACAAGTCTAATTCTTTACGAAAATCGACTTTGTTATGTCCCGAAACCAGTCTAGTCCTTAAATAATCCATCGTCTATGTTTAATTAAAATCGTCTGTAATATTTCAGTTGGTCGGAAAAGCGAATCTATGGTTCGCTTTCCGACCAACTGAAATTATTGCATAATAGCTAATCGTGACCGTGACAGTTTTACGGGTGGAGGAAGCCGGAGTACCCGGAGAGAACCACCGATCAACGACGAGCAGCTGCCAGCTCCCCAACATCGTAACTCCGCACTGCAGCACAGGCAGGGTTAGATTGGTTAAGACATGTGTATCGTCGACGTGCAGTACGCCTTAGTACACGGCGTCATAGTGCCCCCATGTAGACAATCGGGGTTAAGTGCCTTGCCCAAGGACACAACGCGGGAGACCGAATTGATCGCTCAGACGGTCACCCATCCAATAATTAACCGGGCTCGACGTTGCTTAACTTCGGTGATCTGACGAGAACCGGTCACCGCAACGCCACCGCGCCCCCGATTTAATCTAAAAAAATACCATAAATAAAGGATACGGAATGGGTGAAACGAGTCCAAGACTTTTTCGTTTTTCCTCGTCAGAGGCTCGGCAAAACGAAAAATTCTTAGACTCGTTTCGTAAATATCGTGTGACCACAACACGAATTTCATATTCTGTTTATCATATGACGCAACAGTTACCCAAACCACAGCTTTTAGACAGGAAAGAAGGGTTAAATAATGAAGTTTCACCTTGAACGCCATGCATGTGACTGTGACGCGTCACAGCTGCACGCAGTCATACGTCATAACCTCATTGATTTGACACAGATCTTTTCGGTGATAACCAATTAGAACCCGTTCTTTTGAAATTGACCAAGCAAACCAGCTAAGGTGTTATGAAGCACTAATTAATATTTGTCCCATAAATGTCTGTTTATTCGAACAATAAATGCCCTAGATAAATTTTTGCTTTATTCACCTAGTAGGGTGATAAATTTTCCCCTTAGGATTAACACCGAAAGAATTTATTCCTACAGAGGAGACGAACTTGTCGACCTCTGACCTCTTCCGCATTCGTATAGTATAATTAAAAGTTCAGTTGTTGATTTCTTTAAACCTGTTGGAAAGTATTACACAATACCAGTAGAAAAAACGACACATTGTTCATTTAATAAAGTATTTTTGCAAGTTTAGCTCAGGTTTGTAGGGGAATTATTTTTAGACAGAAATGTATCACTGCGCCTTTTTTATTTTGGGCAGTTTTGCTTGTCTTCGAATTGGACCTACGTGCTCCTCACTTCTCGCTGTGTTTTGTAGCGAATAACAGCACTGCCCTGTAACAGAGTTACGGGATAAACAAAATAAACGTATTGTGTTTTCAAGTAAAACATTTATTCTACTCGTAGAATTAAGAATGAAACCGATTCGTTGATACCGTGAAATTGGAAATTTCTTTACCTTCACAGTGGGGGATACGATTTCTATATTTCCGCACTCTTTTCGATAATCTATCGTTTAGAGCATATAAAGGCCTTTTTATTGTGCTAACCTGATAGATTATCCAATGAACGGCCATAACTAGTGATGGAGGGCTGGGGAGCATTTCGTCAATAATCCGTCAACAATGACCCAATATTAATTCAATATACCGATACTGATGGTATATTAATTGGCAAGGAGATGTTGGATTACTCCCCTTGCACTGCATCACAACTCGTCTGCGTTTGTAAAGAAATGAATGCCCATAGGAAAATTTAATGACAACATGAAACGATTTGCAGGCACAACTGATGATGCAATTTCGGAGAAATAAATGGCAGACATAATAAATACTTTGCAGGATGTTTAGTTGGCGGATACGATGTTTCGTGGGTCTCAGCAAGAACAATATTAGACTCGTCTAAAGCCTCGTCAAATATTATTCTCACTTCGCATCATGCGACACCCTATCCGCCGACTTAACGTCCCGTAACTTATATTATGTCAAATCTGTATCATTCGTTTTCGATGGATTTACTGAGCAGAATATTTTCTCAAGTTTCTAAAATCCGTTAAAAGTTTTTATATTTTTTTCCAAAGTAAATTTCTATTAAGTGTCCCTATCGTGCTCCAAACATCAGGCACCCTTATAGTGACCCGTACCCTACACTTGAGACCATCGAGGTTACTACAGAAATTAAAGATCCCAAGCTTTGACGTGTGTATCTTGTTTCGTGCGCTAAAGTTGTGTAACCACATTTTCTGTTGGAAAGTTTGTGGTATCTACACTCATACTGCCCGATGCTTCTCTTGAGCTGAGCGAAGGTGTCTCAGCGCTCACTTAACTTGCGACCAGTTTACATACCCAGAAGGTACAACAATCTCCATGATTCTAACTGACAGTTGACAATTATTTTTATCGTAAATTGACAAGAGTGCAAGTTCAGCGTTTTTATATCTCCACACTCTGTGCTACGTTTGATAAACGGTGATGCACTCATAGAAATTCGAGCCAAATTTGGTTCCAAGTAGACGAACCTAAACTAATGATTCTTCGTGTGATCTAGAACCAGAGTTACCTGTCTTGCTTTCTATAAAAAGAATGCCGTTGTCGCTCAACTGAACGAATGCGTGATGGAATAATTGAAAATGTGTTTCTGACGTTGCTTTGTCGCCATTTTAACCCTTTACCCAACGTAACGGCCAAAACCGGAGAGTACTATTCTCAAAAATCGTCAATTAATTTTTATTATTTTTTAAATTTTTTGTCTCAAAAACATAAGTTATGGCCCCTCGTTGGAACGAGCTCGTCATAACCTATGTTTTTGACAAGAAATTAAAAAAATAGTTATTCAAGAATTATTTTTGCAAGTGTCGTCTGTTTTTCATGTTAGGTTAAGGGTTAAAGCTTCAACTTGTTTCGTCTTTATTAGGGCTGTCACGATCAATCGATTAATCGATTGTTGATCGGTCAGGGCGAAATCGATTAGTATTTTTCGTTGTCGAATAATCGGTAAATTGTATCCCGTTTTAGATGTTTAATAATTAAAAGAAAATTTGATGAAAAAACTATTCTTTCTAAAGGTATTGAGTTAAGAACATCGATGTTAAACCCCAAGAAGCCGTTGGAAGCATTTGTCTTCCAGGTACATTCATCAAAGCTTTGATGTTCTGAATCTTTGAACCGTCAGCGTAATAATCAAGACCGGTCGGCAGTTGCGAAGATCGCAACTGCCGACCGGTCTTGATTATTACACCGACGGCTCAAAAGTTCAGAACATCAAAGCTTTGAATGTACTTAAAAGTTGATCGTCTTCGTTGTTTTCTTGGGGTAGGTCAGCTGACTTGAACTTCATTTTTATCGACTTCAAAGAGAGGGAGAGGGGTGGCGGTCGTCTAGGTACGATTAATTGATTATTATCGATTATTTGCGACGATTAATCGATTCCTAAATTGAAAAATCGTGACAGCCCTAGTCTTTATATTTTACAATTTATTCAATGTCCAGAAGCTTATGTTAGACCGCATTAAGTTTTAACAGAAATTATATTTAAATTGCTGTAAGAACGATCCCGAGCTAGAAAACTAGGAGAATAATCGCCAACAAGATCACCAATTCCCACTGCTAAAAACTAACTATTGTTCATTTTTCCTCTAACACATAGCTGGTATATGATTTGATCACATTCGTTGGGCAGCATCAGTGGCGGACCTGGATTTGGCGATTGAGGAGGAAGGAAGGGTGGGGGGATATTTCAATCGTGGGTCATGATGCGAAGCATCACTCCACGATTGCAGCGTCGAGTTTGTAGAGTGTACAAGATAAGGCACCCACTCTTGTCCGCTGGTCCTGTGGGAGGGGTGTCTCGTGGAAAAATATTGGAATTTGAAAGATCAGTGTGGCCCTCAGGTGGCTTCTTTGAACGTGACTGCAATGTTTTCCAACCAAAATATTCTAGCATTCAAATTTTTAAGAAAAGAAGACAATTTATATCAGCTCAGATGAGAGACCCGCACTGGAGCTAGGCCTATAGCTGTATGCGTGATATGCGGTATTATCGGCGATCACCAACCCCCTACCCTAACCCCACCAAATCCGTCCACGAAGGCATGAACATCGGTCATGGTGAGGATCAAATAACATACATTCATTTATGGAAGCCTTCCAAGTTAATTTTTTTTATAAGTACTCATTTATTTCATATTGTTCGGAATTGGCATTTTCGACAAGGGTATCCGCGTTGTTACGTGCTGTATATTACTGCGAACGGCAATACTTTTAGCAAAGTTGACTCGCTAATATCACTGACAAATTGACAACATAGAGTGGGCATGAGGATAAAACATTGAGTTACACTCGTAACTTCTCTCTCTTATCAAATATACCATTCAAAAAACAAAGACATTGCCCACTTTCGATGGTCTTTAAATCATCAATTAGGTAACCTTCTGATACTATAATATTCCAGTTTCTTTAACTGGATAACCTGGTCTATGCTGCCTAAGCTTTAGAAAAAATCGAAAAATGACAAGAGTGAAATCTATCGTCACTTTTTCATATTTTCCGCAACATTGTTATCAGGTGAAGGGTGATGTGAACATGGAATGGTGTTTCCAGAAGCCGAATTGATACTAATGCATACTTGTTCCAATAAGAGTAAAATCCTCGCCCTCTGACTGGATGAGAGCTGGTGTAGATTCTTTTATGTGTACGGCTCCAGAAGCAAATGTTACCGTCTCACGTCTCAACGCGAAATATTTGAAATGACGTCGCCCGTTTCGTAATTGCTTCGTCAACGGAGCGACTAGCAAGCCGCCTCATTTTTCTGGATTTTTCAATCGTGCAGCAAACGTTGTTCCGGGTGAAGTGTTGTTTAAATTACAAACCTATTTACGAACTGAACTGAGATGTTATGCGTTTATCTGGTTCATTGATTATTTATCCAGTACCGTCGTTGGGTACACGAAAGGTGTATTTACTAAACCTGTGATCGTTAAAAGTTGCCTTGAACAAGGCAACTTTTAACGGTCACAAGTTTAGTATATAAGCCTCTCGTGCTCCACGATGCAGGTTTTGGGCTGTGGGAAGTGTCTTGTTGGAACATATACGTTATTGTGATGAGTTTACGGTAACACGGTCTGAGGTTTGCGGTTCGGTGCGTATGTTCAACCGAGACGCTTCGCGTCTTGGTAAACATAAGCTCCGAGCCACAAACCTCAGACCATGTTATCGTCAATTCATCACAATAATTTTTTTTTTTTTTTAATCAGTATTTTATTTCTTTAAAGTGAAATGGGTTCAGCTAACAGGCTAAGCCTATAAGCAGCCACACCCTACAGTAATTATCATTACAGCATTTTAAAAGAGAAAAAAAAATGGTGCAAGTGCAAGATGGAGATATCTCAACAGTCATGTTGTAATATTAACAACAATATATTGTAATGAAAATATAACAGGAGATAGTAGTAACCCTTAAACAAGATACACGAAGCCTAGAAGTTTTGTAGTAATTGTTACCTATCTTTTCTTTTAGGTGGAATAATTGCGCCCTACTATCTATACCCAGAAACACCCCCCCCCCCCCCCACACACACACACCCTCGCACACCAACACACACACATACATATACATACATATTACATACATACATATATACATATATTTATATATTCGCATATATACACATATTTGCATATATATATATATATATGCACACCCATACACACACATACATACACATACATATACATATGCGCGTGCATGCACGCGCGCGCGCGCGCGTGTGTGTGTGAGTGTGTAATTGGAATCATGGTTGGACAAAACGTTGTGTTGGTAATGTACATGTGTACATTATGCACAATGGTGTCATTATCCTCCCGAGACAAGTGTTCATTACCGAACAACAGATCGGACATACATACGGACATATTACGTAGACTGTGAATTAATACGTTCCTATGGTTGGTATATTGTGGACATTGTAGGAAGTAGTGCTCTGGGGACTCATAAATGCATCCGCAATCACAACTGGGGTTATCTATGAGAAATCTTTCGAATTTATGAGCCCTCAAGTCACTACAACCCAGCCGTAGTTTACACAATAAAATTTGATTTTCTCGGCTGCCAGATCGATAGTATGATGGAACGCAAATGTCCCCATTCGCTAATTTCTTCTTGAACGAAGGCAGAGTTAAACTGTTACGGATCGACGGATCCAGAGCGTTCCATGCTCGTACAGTCGACGGCAGGAAAGAACGATAATAACTTACCGTGCGGCAACGTATTTCTCTAAGGGACTCGGACGACCTCAATGGATATGTGGTAAGACTAGAGACCTGCTCTGGCAGTAATAACGATAAGTATCTTGGGGCAATGCCCGTTTTCATTTTAGAAAGTGTTGTTAATTTGTGACGACTTCTGCGCTCTCTCAACGTTATGAAACCAGTTTCTTCGTATAAAAGACGATGACTAGTACCCCTTGTAGCCCCACAAATAGTGCGTAGAGCATCTAGTTGCAAGGCCTCAAGTTGGTCTAGTTTACCAGCTGAACAGTTATCCCAGATAACATCAGCATAATCAAATAATGGTAATATGAAGGCTTTGTATAGAGTCACTAACGCAGACCTAGAAATGCGGTACTTTAAACTGCGAAAGCAATTTATCATTGGCTTAACTCTAGACAAGATGCTATCGACGTGAGTGTCCCAGGTGCCTGATTTGTGGAAAATTAATCCCAAGTGTTTATGCATATCTGTTTCTGTTATTGGGGTATCTAAAAGAAATAAAGTGGGATATACCTGTGGGGTGTTCTGCGACTAATACACATTGATACTGTTTTCTCGGGACTGAACAGAACTTGCCATGTTTTTTACCATAAACTTATTTTGTTCAAGTTCTGATTCAAAACAATAGATGCAAGTGCCGGGTTATCAACTGTTATGTATAGCGAGGTATCATCAGCGTAGAGACGGATATTAGATGTAATATTATGAACAATATCATTTATATATATATTAAAAAGCAAGGGCCCTAATACAGAGCCCTGTGGCACCCCAGCGGGAATATGTTTAATATCAGACTTTTGTCCATTAACAACTACCTGCTGAGTTCTGTTTTCAAGATAATTTTCGAACCATGACAACAAAGCGCCCCTTATACCAACAGCATATAATTTATGTAGTAACCCTTTATGCCACACTCTGTCAAATGCTTTACTTATATCACAGAAAACAATCCTAACATCTTTGCTATTTTCTAAGGAAGTGTTTATGTAATTATCAGTTAGTAATAACTGATATATTGTTGAGTCCCAGGGAATAAAACCTGATTGTAGGTCTGTTAACAAATTATTATTTTTGAGGAACGAGTAAACATGGTTGAATACGGCCTTTTCAAAGACTTTGCTGACGCTACTAGTCAAAGATACGGGTCTGTAGTTCTTTTTATTATTAACGGATTCCTTTTTATGAATAGGCTGCACGTGGGCATGTTTCCAATCAGTTGGAAAATACCCTAATGTCAAAGACATGTTAAAAATACGAGTTAGTGGATATGCTAGTTCTGAAGAACATTTTCTCAAAATGGTGTTATTTATTAGGTCAGGACCAGTAGCCTTATTAATATCTAATTTATTTAGTATAGATTTAACATTTTCCTCCTTAATTTCTAACTGCCCAATAGAAAGATCATTAACAGGGATAATGGGTAATGGGATATCTTTGACTGTACTGCTCTGACTTACAAAATGATTATTTAAGATATTGGCTATTTCATGTGGATCATCAACAACAGAATCGCCCTCAAACAGTGGAGGAAAGAGAACGTCAGAATTACATTGTTGCTTCGAGAAGTTTTTAACAATCTTCCACCAATGTTTAGAGGCAGAGCTGTTGGTAGACACATAATTTTCAAGTTTGATATCATATTCCCTTTTAGCCGCTCTGATCGAATTAATCGTTTCATTTCTGATTCGACGAAAACTTTCCCAGTCCTGGGGGCGATCATTGAATTTGGCCACTTTATGAATTTTATTACGCTTTCTCATTAATCTGCGTATATGGTTATTCATCCAGGGTTTATCATTAGGTCTTATTGTAACAAGGTTAGTGGGGGTAAACCTTTGGGTTGCTTCTGTGATATAAGTAGACACATTTCTTACCGTCTTATCAACATCGGTAGATTCGATGAGGCTTGTCCACTCTGTATGAGCAAAGACCTCATTTATGCCATTGAAATCAGTTTCTTTATAGTTATAAATCTGACGCTGGTATGACTTAAGTGTAGACCTAGTGGATTTTATACGCACAAACGTCGCGTGGTGATCACTACATACGGGTGGTATTACATCACACTGTGTCACTGAAAGTGGACATGAAACAAGTACCAGATCAAGTAATGATTTTGTAATTTCTGTGACACTAGTGGCCGAAGTTATCATTTGCCGTAGACCATGATTGTTTTGGATAAGTGCAATTTTAGGGTGAATATTTATCAAGCAGTCTGCATTAAAATCGCCCACAACTACACATTTCATTGATAAATCGTTTCTCGCCAGTGATAGCGATTCATCAATAAGGTCCCAATAAAGAGAGAGCGCAGAAGGTTGTCTGTAAAAAGTGCCTAACAGAAGTTTTTTATTAGTGTGCCTTATTTCAGCCCATACGGCTTCAAGACCCGGGACTTCTAAGTCTGGACGGGTTTTAAAATATAGGTTATGTTTTATATACACAACAATGCCTCCACCCTGATCGCAGATGCGGTCTTTCCTAATTGGGGGAAAGTGATACCCAGGAATATAAATATCCGTGTCATCTATGTCTCCATTTAGTTTGGACAATAATTTATAATGTAGATCTTTCAACTCTGCCGGTGTGAATACTGACGATATTAATTTTTCTGGTATTTTGTAATGGGTCGATAGTTACTGAACACTTGGTGATCACCGGCTTTAATCCTTTACCTAATGCAGACGATATCAAAAATTCAAACTTTATTATTTTAAATATTATTGTTTCAAATTTCTGCAAAAATGTCAACAAAACCTTATCATGTGATCCCTCAGTGGAACGTTCGTCGAGCTCGTCCCAATGAAAGCTCACATGATATGGTATCCTTAAACGTTTTGGGAAAATAATATTTTTTCAGCTGCTCAAATTTTATTCTACGCGGGCGTATGTGAACGATTCGCTGGGTAACGGGTTAACCCTTTCGCTGCTACAGGTCCAGATTGAGTACGGAACCAACTGTTGACGGCCTGTGCGATAAGTCCATACTCAGTACGGAAATACCACATACACGTATAGGAAATGGATATCATAGCTCGTTGTTATTCTCAATAGAACGCATGTTATATGAAATGCAAGCGACAGACGATATGACATTATCCATTTGATCTCAACCATTTTTCGCGTGTACACAAATTCCGAAATACCCGAGGCAACAACGAACACAATAGTCCAAACTTGTCCCAACATATATAATTGTTTTTTTTTTTTTGTTGTCCTGTGCCACACGGCGACAAAACAAAACAAAAATTATATAACGGCCTGTGGAGCAAAGTTTGGACTACATGGTCAGTCCATTAAATAGGAACTAAATTCAATTCGACTAGACGTCTTTTCTTTTGAGATTTATGGAGTGTGGCTGGGAGTAGTTTTGGAAACATTGTTGAACTCAGTCAACGTTGTTCCAATATACAGTATGTGGAGAATGGATTGTAACAAAATCACCCGTAGAGTGGAGGTATCACCCAAAGTATCACTTTCAAATTCTGCACATATGGACAAAAATCACAAACAATGTTTCAGACAATGGACCTCCGGGTTTAACCCGGAGGTCCATTGACTGGAACTTTGCTTGTGCTTGTTATGATTTACAACAAATCTGCAGTTATTGCTTGTGTGGAATCGCCACTCCAGTGGTGATTTAGTGATAATACACTATCCACGTACTGTATAATAACAGTTTTAAATTTACAAATACGTGAACGTTATTGGCGCTTTCATTTTTTTCACTTTAACCCTATTCCCTCCAATATATGGTTCAGCACAGGATATTACCAAATTGCACAGCAGCGAAATGGTTAAAGATGTATGACTTTGACTGCCTTGGTACTCTACCAACACGACAACGAAAGGTTAGTTGTGTGTTGTCGTGGACAAGTCAATTCAAACTGAATTGATTTAAACGCTAGATTCACAACGTTCACAATGTTTAATTGTTATAGGCAGAGAGTGTTTACATAAATCTGCTTCCCGAACATTGATGGGCAAAATAAAAAAAGAACGGTTCCGGTTTGCTATTGTCAATGTAAACTCATGAATGATAGATTGACAATTGTACTTGCATACTTATTGATTTAAATAAAACTATATTAAACTTATGTACAATTAATCTTGGGTCGGTTTTTCATCGTAGAAAGAAGAAGGTGGTTTGGGGATCGATCTATTTTTGTTTGTGGCTTTAAGCAGAATATTCCATTTTTTAATGTAATTGTAGTTCGCGAGGACTTTTTTCTTTTTTTATCAGCAGACGGACACTCGGCCGCCTCAGCCCCATTCCCAGTCACAGGTACTCGTCACAAGCTGTGATATCGAAAGAAAAATTATATTTGATAGCATTTTTGAATCGATAATGGTATATAAATATTAACACGGTACCCAACTGGCTTTTCGAAAACGATAGCACTCATCTTCATTATACCCCCCTCAAATCTGATTCACACAACGTATCCAGCAGTACCCGGTGTCACTGAAAGGGGAATGAATAAGCTTTAGAGTGGTGTATTACACGACCGTTGGATGGTCTTGGTCGGTTCGTAATAACTGGGAGAAGTTACAGAAAAGGCCGAAAAACAATTAGTCGGACAAGATGCTGTTCAGTGAAAAGTGAATTACGAGTGACGAATCTCCGATTTATTATGAAAATTCGAGGCGCCATTGTCTACGGAGGGCAGATTCAAATATTAACCGTATACCTTTATCAATTTTCAATCTTGGGTTGACATTTATTCATTTCTGGAGTTAACATTTACCGTTTGAGGTTTCCAACAGTGGTGGCGCCAGGGGGGGGGTGGCTTAGAGGGGGTCGGGGGTCGGAGAGGTCCAGCCCCCCCCCCCCCCCCCTGTCGGAGATTTTTAGTCAGTCCGTCGGAGAGCCTCGTAAACCAGACTTCACGAGACATTTCCGACAATCAAATGTAGATATCTCGTCTTGTCAGTCTCGAACCCGCGCAGCACTGGAACTTTGATAGAGAATAGTGATTCTCACGAAATTCCTTAATGTCGTTCGTCAAACTGGCTTTATAGATGAAATATTTCCCGACCTTATTATAATATGTTTACTTTAACCTTTTACCCAACGTAACGGCCAAAACCGGCCAGCGCTATTCTCAAAAATCGCCAATTAATTTTCATTATTTTTTTTTTTTTTTTTGTCTCAAAAACATAGGTTATGACCCCTCGTTGGAACGAGCTCGTCGAGCTCGTTCCAACGAGGGGTCATAACCTATGTTTTAGAGACAAAAAATGAAAAAAAATAGTTATTCAAGAATTATTTTTGCAAGTGTCGTCTGCTTTTCAGGTTAGGTAAAGGGTTAAATAATCAACAAACATACTCAATTTGCTTCTATTTTGGTTCTCCAATTTACCAATTTTCACTCATTTTCCTTCATTTGGGAGGTCAAATGTTATAGCTCCCCTGTCGGAAAGGTCAGCCCCCCTGTCGGAGAGGTCAGCCCCCCCCCCCCCCCCCCCTGTCGAGAAATCCCTGGCGCCACCCCTGGTTTCCAACTGCCCGCGTATCACCCACCGCAAAGGTTTTGTGGGGAGGACGAGACAATCGTTACTTATTTTCAGTTCTCGTTTAGACATTCGTTATCAACGGATGATAACGAATGTCGAATATGGAACTGGGAATAAGTAATGGTTGTCACGTCCCCGGTTTTATGGTTTGTTTGGAGTTGGTACCACCTCCAAGGAAAATGCACCACCGAAGAGTCTTTATAGTGTGGCGAGCGTACGCTTTATTTGGACACATTGTTTCAAGTACATTGGGGAGGTAACTTATGTTTGAAGTGATTAGCACTCTTTCTTTTGAACACGCGTTTCCGGGTTTAAGTTATAGGAATGTCAAAAGATTTTTTTTTAGTTTCATGGGCTGGAATTTATTTATATACTTATATACAATATGTATACAATTCTAGACAATAGAAAATCCTTGATCTCAATTTGTTTACTTATTAGGGTTTAACCACATATTAACAGCCAAAGTCATAACGTGTCGGTGGCAGTTTAACTGGTGAAGAAAGCCGGAGTACCCGGAGAGAACCACCGAGCAACGACGAGCAGCTGCCAGCTCCCCAATATCGTAACTCCGCACTGCAGCACAGGCGGGGTTAGATTGGTTAGTTTAAAAAATATCTATTCAATAATTGATAAATGCATACAACAATTGTTGAGTAACAAAAAAAATATGAACAACATAGATGCAATATTATAATGAAACAACTAAAGACAGGGAAATTTGTTACTGTTTAAAGGAGGGATTCGACAGAAAGCTTTAAGCTTATATGTAAGTCGTCTCCCGTTAGATTGGTTGAAGACATGCGCACCATCGACGTGCAGTACGCCTTAGTACACGGCGTCATCGTGATCCCATGTGGACAATCGGGGTTAAGTGGCTTGCCCAAGTACACAAATCGGGAGTCCGAATCGATCGCTCAGATGGTCAGCATCCAAGGACTAACCGGGCTCGACGTTGCTTAACTTCAGTTATCGGACGACCGCAACGCCATCGCGCCCCTGTCCGGCCGTTAAAATGTCTAATCTTGTTAAGGAATAGTGGGATTCCTCTTATCCTAGATATCTGAACATGTTTTGTAGACGAAGATAGAGCTGTAGGTTTTTTAATTTCTTGTTCGGTTTCGGTTTTGGTTTTTCAGGTGGAGTAAAACCTCGGTTCGGTTCGGTTTTCGGTTTGTTCATGAGGCCAAGTAAAATTCAATAAAACTCATTCTTATGTCCGGAGTCATAACTGAATGGTAGTGAAAATGAGTGAAACTCAATGAATGCCCGAAATAAGCTATAATACATGAAGAATCAGGAAGGCCAATATAATAATTACCTAAATATACCTAACTTTTATTGTGCTTGGCCATTTTTCGAGGTCTGACACCTACACGCAACTTGAGGAAAGCTGCAAGCACAACTAAACTGAAATGTCGGAAATTCACAGAATGTAGCCTTCCCAGAGTAGTGAGAGTACCCAGACACTGCCATTGACAGTGTCTGGGTACTCTCACTACTCTGGGATGGCTACATTCTGTGAATTTCTGCATCAAGAGAGTATTTAATAAAAAAAACGAAAAACCTTAGATTACGGGATGTCGACGGTTTCGGTTTCGGTTTTTTAAAAAAACTAAAAACCTCGGTTCGGTTTCGGTTAACCTACAGCTCTAGACGAAGAAGCCAATTCATAAATCGAACCACCACCGTCAGCCATGAGACTTCTGAGCCTTTGTCAGCCGGGGTTTTTTTTCATTCCGATATAGCTGCGATAAGATTTCTAAGTAGCCAAAATACGTAACCAGCTGGGCCACAGAAAACCTAGTTGTTTTTTCTGTGCCACCAACATGCCCGTGTCTCTCATCCTGCCACCTCCAGTAAAAACACCTGCAACTATATCATGAAAGCTGAAAATTTGCTGAACTTTTCTCCTGTGTCATGTGTATACAATGATGGACATCTGGAGTGTTTAACCCCTCCCAAGCACGATTTTCAGACGTCAAGAGTGATGTTTTTATTTCAAAAGAACATGGAGATTAAAGACACTAGATGAGCTCTTTTGTTTTTGCCATTTTGGGGACACATCTCAACACGGAGGCATGTTTTTCCACCCAAAGTTGCTTTTTTCCACCGCAGACCTTCCAGAATCTCGTCAAGACTGAAAATTCATCCATAATTTGTGGGACCCTTATACCAGAATTGAATTCCAGTTGACACGTAGAGCTAGGCTATGAATATATATATTCAAGTAGTATGAGAGGGCCAGATGACCCACATTTGGGGGACCTCTGGCTTGACATCATAACCACATGATCAGCGACGTCATATGTTTTGTCATGGAAGCGGGTAAGAATGGTCAAGTTGTGACGTGATATCCATTGCAATACGGACTGTCATTGCGTATCTCGTGTTAATCTTTACAACTGATTAAGATATTCTAAGACCAAATTTCAACACATTTCCCCTGCAAGTTTTACCCCACCACAAACAGCCCTAACCCTTCAGGTATAGCGTGGTTATTAGAAAGTCTTATTTCACACCACAGCGAGCATGCTTGTCATCAATGACAGTTTACAGTACCCCATCTAGTTTGTCCCCTTTCAATGTATTTTCTAAACTAAAATACCGTACATACAAGATCAATTAAATAATTTGCATAAAAATGCGCTATCCGGACTTCACCCCCTCATTCCCAGTGTATCAGAAACATTTGTCCCCACCTCCCCCCCCCCCCCCCGCCACCACCTCCTCGAGATCGTTGAGGGCAAAAAGTCACTATTACTATTTATTTATTTATTGGTGTTTAAGGTCACATACTTATGCACAATGGCTAATCGTGACCGTGACAGTTTTACGGGTGGAGGAAGCCGGAGAGAACCACCTAGCATCGACGAGCAACTGTCAGCTCCTCAACATTCTAACTCTGTTCAAGCCCCGCTCAAGCAGGGTTACAGCGGTTGAAGACATGTGCACCATCGACGTGCAGTACGCCTTAGTACACGCCGTCATCGTGCCCCCATGTAGGCAACCGGGATAAAGTGCATTGCCCAAGGACACAACGCGGGTCGTCCCAGACGGGGATCGAACTCGGGACCTCTAGCACAGAAGTTCAACAGTCTACCACTGAGCCACCGCGCACTATTACTATCAGGGTTCTACTGAAAAGTGCTGAAAGTCATTTCAATGGCATTGCACTGGATCGCAACCTTGTTATTTGTGCAGTAGCGGGAAAAAATGTTCATAGAAACTTGTTTTGTTACCATTATTGGAGAGTGCCGTTTGGCACTCTCCAATAATGGTAACAAAACAAACATTTATGACCAAAATCTTGCTCAATTAAGCCCCACCCCTGCTTGTAGCATTGTACTTTTGAACAAAATACTCATGTAACAAATGGAAGAAAACTCATTGAAGGCCTTGATTGGCTTGAAAACAGTATATACTATTCAAAAAGTAGGGGATATTTGATAAAGGTGAGATATATGAAGAAATATATTTATATTTTCATCAAAAGGGCAGTTGAGGCATTGCACTGTGACATCTGGTGAATGAGTTCAGCGATAGCTGGGTGTCTGACAATCGCACAGTTCACGCACTGAACTGTAGAAGACGCGGACGGTCAGTCAGAGAATTTACCACATTCAGTACAAGACATCAACACCTTATAAATCCTCCTCGGTTCGCGAGACAAGCGCATATCCGACGCGGCATACTCCTCACCAAACGTCCTATATCAGCTTGACTAATGTTATTCCATTCTTCCTGAAGTGCAGCGGCGAGTTCCTGGACATTGGTAGGGGGCTGTTGGCGTTGTCGTTGACGCCTGCCAAGCATATCCCAGACGTGCTCGATTGGGGAAAGGTCTGGACTTAGTGTTGGCCAAGGCAGTTTAGTGATGTTTTGCTCATGTAGGAACTCTGTAGCGACACGGGGCCTGTGTGCTCTTGCATTGTCATTTTGGAAAATATATCGACGGTCATGGCGTCGTGCAAACTGCTAACATGTTGCCACGGTAGTACCGCCCTGTGACACGCTCTTGGGTTACATATACTGCTGTTCTGCTTGTCACGGTTATGCCTCCCCACCACATAGCCGATCCATCACCAAAACGATGGTGCTGCCTAACGGTTACGTCATGGTATCGTTCGTTCCACCGCCGCCACACTCTGTTTTGCCTGTCGTGGAAGTCGAGAGTGAACCTCGATTCATAGGAAAACATGACGTTGCTCCACCGACGATTGTCCCAACGCTGTAGTGCTCCACACCCATTACGTCTTGTTGCGATGTGACGTTCAATTAAACGTGGAATTATTCGAGGTCGACGAGCGTACAAATTCCAGCTGTGTAAGCGATTTCGGATAGTCTGTCTACTGACTCGCACATCTGTCGCTCGGTGCAGCTGCTGTCCAATTTCTGAGGCACTTTGATGGCGGTTACGTAATGCTGTGGTTCGGATGAAATGATCCTGGTTAGCAGTTGTCGCCCTTGGACGACCTGGCCGACGTCTGTCATCAACATTGCCTGTCTGACGGTAGTGTGACCACAACCTGCTAATCACCGATTGAGTAGCGTTGAGAATTTGAGCCACTGCAGTCGGTCTGTTGCCAGCTGCTTCCAACATGCCAACGGCACATAAACGTTCGTCGCGTGTCAGTCTTCGCATACCTCAAAAGTTACGTTTCAACTAGAAACTATTGATGAACGAGTTTATACCAAGAAAAGAACGATGAGACCTCCGAGAAAGCCCTCCAGTACAAATGGAAATTTCAAAACGTACCCCACAGACACTGGCGCGACGCTCGTGCGAAAGACCTGCACGAAATTTTCGTGGACCGGTGACATTCAGAATAGAATAGAACTTTATTGCAATAAATCACCCGCACTGGGGCAGATTGCATGTATAATAGTACAATATTAGTATAATTAAGACCATTTGATACAGCATCATCAGTAGTCCTTTTATAATATAAAATGAGAAATATATAATGATATTTTGAACACATGTATATACCCATGTACATCTGCATACACACCCATCCATACACGCACACTCCTACACCCAGACACACCCCTCACACACACACACATCCCCACACACACACACATACATGTGAGTGCAAGGGTAAATGTGTGTGCGTGTGTGCGCGCGTGCATGCGTGTGCATGCCTGCGTGTGCGTTAGCGTGTATATACGCTTATGATTATACATATACATGAATTATTCACTGTGTGCATCCTTATCACATTCTAAGGCGTTTCTTCGTTGGAGTTCATGATCCATACTAAACTTGGAAACATAGTGATGTGTCCAATCACGCGTATCCAATACCATTTTCCGAAAATATCAGCATCAGTTTGGATATCCCCTACTTTTTTGGAATTGTATATGCAAAAATGTTGCAACTTTTGCTGCTCAACTTGACTCACTGCATTCTCGGCGTTTTGAGTATTTTATTTGCAATTAAAACATCGCTGGAGAAGGGCGGTATTGGAATTTTGAGTTCGGTGTCTGTTTCGATGTTTTTAGAGGGTATATCGCGGTATCAGTTCGATATTCAGTATCTGACTTGACAAATTTCTAGATGGTACCAAAGGGTAATTCACATCAGGAAAATACAGAATAAGTTCTCCTTGTATCATTCTCACGTGATGATACAAATGTCACTGCCAATGAGCTCAACATTGGCATACTTTTGCCAACATAAATCATATCTATTACTCTCGAGTGTGATTTACTGGGATTTCCGGGCTTGATTATAAACGATAACCTCACAAGTGAATTATACAATCAACTATTGGGTCATGTATCCGTGCGCACAAACGAAGACGCTTTGCCGTAGGTGTAATGGGGACTTGATTGTGTTTTTGTTTTTTTAACCCTTTATCTAACATGAAAAAAAGAGACAACACTTACAAAAAAAATTCTTGAATAACTATTATATTCATTTTTTGTCTCAAAAACATAGGCTATGACCCCTCGTTGGAACGAGCTCGACGAGCTCGTTCCAACGAGGGGTCATAACCTATGTTTTTGAGACAAAAAATGAAAAAAATAATGAAAATTAATTGGCGATTTTTGAGAATAGCGCTGGCCGGTTTTGACCCGTTACCTTAGGTAAAGGGTTAAAGTAAACATTATTATCAGTTTGGATATCCCCTACTTTATTTGAGTAGTATATTATGATTTATCAACTCCCATCTGGTATATGGTATCAATATATGGGGCAATTCAAGGGCAATAAATAAATTGTTGATAAATCAAAAACGCTCTTTACGAATAATTAACAATAAAAATTACAACTCTCACACTGGCCCACTATTCTTAAAAGATAAGAGTCTCAAAGTTAACGACTTATTTAAACTTCAAGCATACCTTTTTGTGTTTGACTGGAAACATGGCAAACTTCCTGGGTATTTTAATGCTTTTTTCTAACGTCCAACAAACCTCTACCCGCATGAACACAAGGCATTCGGGGCAAATTCTTGTAAACAAAACTCGAACAAGATCCTTGGACAACCAAAAATGCATTCCCAAGAATATGGAATGATTTGAATGAAAAACATCAAAATTTAAATAATACAACTGCGTTTAGAAAGAAACTAACAACAAAACTGTTATCTGTGTATTGTGATAATACTCAGTACAGAAACCATTATTGTCCAGATTGTTTCGTAGAGCCAAAGGGAGATGCTACGGTCGTAGAATTGAGATACCTACCTAAAATAGTTCGTCCATAAGTGCATTAAATATGCCCCGCCACCCACCTTGGAACCAACGGAAGTGCACACGTACCCGTTATTCTGTTGTAGTGAATATAACAATAACATGACTTTGGAGGGCATTGTGGTTTATTAACGGCCCAACATGTGTGAATAAAAGCCCGGCAGTTTATAAAAGGCCTGAGACGAAGTTGAGGGCCGTTAATAAGCTGAAGGGCTGTTATTCACACATGTTGGGCCGTTAATAAACCACAAGGCCCGGCAAAGTCATGTTATTACTATTATTACCACTGCGATTCTGAGAAAGTTTTGACTCTGTACCTTACATGGTAGCAACAAACGGTCAATTGATCTTCATTCAATTCGCTTAATTGAGACGTTGTCAACGTTTTAAATTTTGGAAAATGATATTATCGTCTGTTCTCCAACAAACTGGTGTCACAGATTATCACGTGCGTGATCGGCACCAGCACTCTTTCAATTGCAACGAAGTTAGGAAACTTAAAAACAGACCCGATATTTACCGCTTTTAAGTCAGGAATAAAGGCTTAAATGTCAGCAGACTTACTTACTATACACAGCTGCTTGTTCTTTTGGGACTAACTTTGCTGGACATTTTACATATTCAATAATTTAAATAAAAATCACAGTGTTTTCTAGTTAAAACCATTTCTGGAAACTGTTTTCATTTTCGAGTGGACGACAGCGAGGTACAAAAGTCACTTGACGTGTCGGGCTGTTAATGAGATATTCAACTCATTAACGGCCCGACACATCACGCGACTTTGTAGGTTGAGCGTTACGTTCTTGTAATGCCCTGTTAACCTCTGTTAATGTACTAGGGAACACTCTATAAATTGGTAATAATATAACAGTAACATGATTTTGAAGGGCATTACAGCGTATTAACGTCTCAACAGAAATGGTTACCAGCCCAAGAGTTTATTAGCGGCCGCTAATTAGCTCAAGGGCTGTTAACCATTTCTGTTGAGCCGTTGATACACTGTTATGCTCGACAAAGTTATGTTATTTCTATTATTGCCACTTTCGTACATCAAGAACTTTGCGATTAAATTATATGGGAAATAAGATAAATAAATGAAGTTTGACGTTTTCGAATTAAAAAAAACCAGCGAAACTATCGTCTGATTTGTTGACAAACACACCGGGTAACATGACTATCGTCTGGTCAGTCTACGGCAAAATTTGGAAAGTTAGATGATGAAATATATCTTCGAAGTGTGAACTTTAGGCAAAGAGTTTATTCATCAAAGATGTCATTACTTACTTTCTGTGTATCGCTTTCTATAGCTGATACATTATCTATCCGTGACACAAAGGGAAACACTTGGCACAAATGTGTTAATTGTGTTTACAAATTAAAAATCCGAATTGAATTTCGATCCAAATGGAAATCTGGGAAAAATATTATTGACCGGCTGAAAGATGTGAAGTCATTGTCTATATTTACACGTGTCGGGCTGTTATTGACTTGTCGAGCCGTTATAGTCAATAACGGTCCGACACGTCACATGACTTGTACTTGTTGAGCATTACGAGGTTTCAGCGCCCGGTAAAACATCTTTAATGTGTTAGGAACGACCACAAAAGTGGTAATAATTGTGATTAATGATAAATTGATCTGACAGACGGCCTATTTTCTGAGACATACACTTTAAAGGATTGGCTAAAAGTGACTTTGTCGTGGACAAGACCTTTTTGAATAAATAAATAAATAAATAAATAAATAAATAAATAAATAAATAAATAAATAAATAAATAAATAAATAAATAAATAAATATTACATAATGTTTTTTTCAATGGTAGACGCATTGGAATGCTCCAAACTTTTCGGAAAGTTGTTGCTTTAGCTTGTGAAAACGTTACCATATATTTTGTTTACTTAACTAATATTTTCTGCTAACAATTTGAGTATATCTGGTTATCTCATCCTTTATAAAACCATCACAATGAACCACCAAGTCTGCAAAGCCCAAAGCTCCCCCAAAGTTCCTAGAGGCTACGTTAGAAAACCCACAATCCAGTGCAGTGTTGAATCAAACATATTTCATTGGGAGGTGACAGGTAGACAACCAATCTGAATTTGCCATCTTCCAACGGTATATGTATTCGGTACTTTTGTATTTTGAAATAATCTTGTTCTTTAGAATTGTATACTTGGAAACAATTTTGTTTTTCTGAAATGTTTACTTTATAGAATGCTTATATCGTAAAATAAAATATCTATCCATCTGAAAAAAGAAGAAAATATCCTTTGAAAAATAATTTAGCACTCTACCAGTTAACCCTTTACCTAACATGAAAAGCAGACGACACTCGCAAAAAAATTTCTTGAACAACTATTTTTTTTCATTTTTTGTCTCGAAAACATAGGTTATGACCCCCCGTTGGAACGAGCTCGACGGGCTCGTTCCAATGAGGGGTCATAACCTATGTTTTTGAGACAAAAAATGAAAAAAATAATGAAAATTAACTAGCGATTTTTGAGAATAGCGCTGGCCGGTTTTGGCCGTTACATAGGTAAAGGGTTAATGGGTGGGGTGGGGGCAGAAACTTTGATTTGGAAGCAAAAATTAAAACAAAAAATACATTTGAATGGCAATTTAGTAATTATATATTTGTATATATTTTATGTATTCAGCAGGTAGAATGTTAAGCTTACCAAGTATATAATCGTTAACCCTTTAAGACTAATTATCCAGACGTTCAAACGTCACAGGGAATTCAGTTTCTTCAACGTTTTTCAAAATGCGATGAAAAACGTCGGAAAGTACAAATAACAAGATATTTTCACGTTTACTCGTTCTTGAGAAGAAGATTTTAAAAATATTTTGGAGCATTTCCCCCCCCCCCCCCCCACTCCCTCCCTAAAGGGCTGGGCTTGTTGAGCTGAACAAAAATGCAATGTCCCTTTGGGACCATCACTCACACAAACTTTCACTTCACTTGGCCTAGTGGCTTTGGAGGAGAAGACCAAAATATGGTGCTGACGGACGACGGACGGAGAGCGATGAAATTAGCTCAGCTTGACTTTGTCAAGATGAGCTAAAAACAACTTTAGCCCTTAATAAAACTAACCCATCCAATGGCTTACACCGGTGTGCTGGTGCTGTGGGTAGAACACATTTCTAGGTCATGTGATTTTATTAGGTGTGTGTGGTTGTCTGGTATGGTAGTGTAGTATGGACGGTATTTACCCCCGTTGGTGTACTGTTAGCCTTTGATACTACTTACTCGCCTCATGCCTTTGGTTGCCGCGGGTAGTACGTAATGATATGCCGTGTGGTGTTCCCGTATTGTACTGTTGTGTGCGACAGCATTGTAGAAGACTCATATGCAGCAGGTGGGGTTGTTTTGGTCACGATGATTGTATAGCATTGGTGTTTGTAGTATTTTTGGTGTAGTAGTTGTTGTAATTGAGATTGTTGGTGAAGAAGTTGTTGGAGTATTTGTATAAATGTATAGATCGATGAAGTAGTGTTGAAAAGATTGGTGTAGTAGTTGTTTGGTGTTATAGTAGTCCATGTAGTTGTTATTGTAGTAGTTATTGGCTGATGTTGTAGGTTTACTGGTAGATATAGTAGTGGTTAGTGTTGTAGTACAGATCCAGTTCCCAAACATCGCCAAAAATCCTCATACCAGAACTGTCTTCAAAACACAAAAGTACCAAAGCCCGTATCTTCATGAAGCTTAAAGTCTAGTCGAAACACTGAAAGATTAGGTTTTAGGGGTGTATAGCTGCTAGGGACCATACAGGAGCTAGGAATCAGGAAAGCCCTCTGAAATACAACAATATCACATGACGAAGAATGTGTACTTTACTTCACACAAATAGGGGTTAGCATTGGTTGAATACAGATGCCCACTGACGTGCAGTACGTCTTAGTACACAGCGCCACCGTGCCCCCACGTGGGCAATCGGGTTTAAGTGCCTTGCCCAAGGACACAACACAGTTATCCCTGGAGAGGATTAAACCCCGGACTTCTCATTTTGAAGTTCATTGCCGTAACCACTTATCCACTGCGCTCCCCTGTGGTATTGTGGGGTGTGCTTGGTTGTCTGGATTGATAGCATAGTATGGGTGGTCTATACCCATTTTGGTACATTTTAGTCCTGGAGATATCCATTAACCTGTCTGGAGCTATATACGTTGTACTCGGTGGGTTTTATTCTATTCCTTACAAGTCGATTGTTCTGCGCCAGTATTGTTGGAGATTCAGAGTGATGTAGAACTTCTTCATGCTGTAGTAGTTGGTTCGTTGGTCACGGTGATTGTGTAACATTGGTGGTTGTAGTAGTTGTTGGTATAGTAGTTGTTGTGGTAATTGAGAATTTTGATGTGGAAGATGCTTGTGTATTGATTGCTGGTGCTGTAAAGATGAATGAAGTAGTTGCTGGTGCTGTAGATTTGTTGCTTGGTGTTGCTAGTTCAGTGGTAGATACGGCAGTGGTTAGTGTCGTGGTGGTTGAGGTGTAGAACAGCTACGGTGTAGGGGCTAGGCGGACAATGAAAGCTATGTTCTAGGAGTATGAATGTACCATGAGCCATATAGGAGCTAGAAATCATAAAGGCTCGTCTACGCTACTGGGGCACAAATAAGAAGAATCGAAATGTAGGGAAATCGCAAAACACCTACAGGGAGGTACAGTGTACGGCTGTAGAACGGTTAGTGGATGTCTCAGTGCCAAAATGACCAAAATGGGTACAATCCGCCAATACTATGCCATCATAGACGATCTAGCATACCCCATACTATCACATGATCTACCATCCCGTACTACCACAGCAACAAGAGGATAGCAAAAAGGCGTAAGAATAGGTTAGTAGCACCAAGGCCGAAAGGCACTCCACCAGGGCAACATAGTACCTGTACTATACTATACTATACTATACTATACTATACTATACTATACTATACTATACTATACTATACCATACCATACTATACTACCATACCAGGTAGTGCCCCCCCCCCCCCCGCCCCCCCCCCCACACACACATCCAACAATATCACACGGCGTAGAATATGTACTGTACGTGGCATGCATAAGCTGGGATGATTGCACTTAGGGCTAACAATTTTTTGAAGCGAGTGGAAAAAAGTAATGTCTTACAAAACCTGTTGATTTCTACGACAAAAGTGGTAAGATATTTTATGACAAAACCTGGCGACTTTATCACAAAAATGGTGAGCTATGACAAAATCTGACGTTTTAGTGCAAAAGTGGGAGCTACGACAAAGGTCGTCAGTTATTACAAAAGTGGGTGTAACAGTAAGGTGAGAAAGTAGACCAAAGCCTAACAATACACCTACAGGGGTACATACCACCCATACTATACTATCATACCTGACAACCACACACATCCAACAATATCATATGACCTAGAATTACCTAATACCCATGGCAAAACACGATGATATAAGGTGGGTTAGTTGAACTAAGGTCAAATGGGTCTCTGATAAGAGTGGGCAAAAAAGGGTATTTTCTTATAAAACATGTTGAATACTATTTCAAAAGTGAAAAGTTTTTTTATGACAAAACCTGTCGATTTTTATTACAGAATTGATGACCTCAGTTTATGACAAAATTACATTAAAAAAATTCCTGATAAGATTTTCTCCACTGGTGGCTACATATGTTGCCGACTGTAGCCCCCGAATAATAATAATAATTAATAATAATAATTTTAAAGCCTAGAATCCACACACGGTGCTCACTGGCTGTACAATAATTGCATACATACATATACACACATACACATACATTCTCTCACAGATACATTGATACATGGATCACTATTATCATTTATTGGTGCCCAACGCCACATCAGCAACCAAGGCTATATAGTGGCGATAAAAGCGACAGAACTTAAAAGAAAAAGGGTATTGAATTAAAACAAAATAAAAAACAAACAAAACAAACTACAACTTCACCAAAACAAGTATGTGAGTGTAACTTGACGAGTAACGAGGCAGTCCTCACTGACTCAGTCACACCCACACACCTGGTAATGCCAGTTTAAAAGACCACTGAAGGAAATGCCTTTCGAAAAAGGTAGGTTTTAGTACCAGACTTGAATGATTCAAGTGATTTACTATTTTTTATGTCGATTGGAAGAGAATTACAAAGCCTTGGGCCAACAACCGCAAAGGCCCTATCACCAGCACTAGTAAATTTAGATACAGACTGAACCAGATTGAGTTGACCTGATGACCTAAGAGACCTCGGTGGTTTGTGGATGGTAAGCAGATCGGACAGGTAGGATGGTGCAGATCTCGAGATACACTTAAACACCAAAAGGAAAATTTTAAATTGAATTCTTTGCTTAACGGGTAGCCAGTGTAACTCAGAGAGTACTGGTGTTTATGGCAGTACTTTTGAGTTCTGGTTATGGCCCGGGCAGTACAATTTTGGATGTGTAGTAGCTTTTCAAAAATAGATGTTTTAGAGCCAATCAGAAGAGAGTTGCAGTAGTCGAGGCGACTGGTAACAAAGGCGTGGACAAGCTGTTGTGACGTCTGCGTATCAATGAAGGATCGATTTTACTAATATTTCTAAGATGAAAAAAATGCACTGCGAGAGATATGTTTGATATGTTCATCAGCGGCCAAATTTTCATCCATGAAATAACCTAAGTTTCGAACACAGCTACTGGGTTTTATCGCAGAACCTCCAATATTGAGGGACAGTTTGGATATCCTTGAAAGTTGAGGTGGTAGACCCGTATATAGTACTTCTGTCTTGTCATCATTGATTTAAGAATGTTTTTAGTCATCCATGCCCTGATGTCTGAAATACAAAGTTCAATCTTACTGCATGCTTCAAGCTCAAAGGCGTGAATAAAACTAATATATAGCTGTGTGTCATCTGCGTAAAAATGAAAGTCAAGGCCATGGCTTCGGATAAGGTAAGACATAGACTGTGTACAGTAGGGGACCCAACACCGATCCAAAACGTAGTGTGACCTTGTCTGACGACTCACTGCCAATAAGGACACTCTGTGTGCGACCATTAAGGTACGACGAAAACCAATTAAGTGCTCGGTCAGTAAGGCCTATTCTCACTGCCAGTCTTTCAATAAGTATGTTATGGTCTTGGTGTCAAAAGCGGCGCCTAAATCCAACAAAACAAGACATGTTAGGTTGTGCCTGTCCGTGGATAACAGGATATCATTTTGGACCCTTAGAAGCGCCGTTTCTGTACTGCAATTAGATCTGTATGCAGACTGGTTAACTTCGGATAGGCCGTGGACTGCCAAATGAGAATTCAGCTGAGAAGCCACCGCACGCTCAATAATCTTTGATAGGAATGGAAGATTAGAGACCAATCGGTAGTTTTTCAGAACCTCTGGGTCAAGTGTTGGCTTTTTGAGAAGAGGGTTTACTAAAGCATGTTTCATGCTTGTCGGAAAGACGCCAGAGCGGAAGGAGGCATTGACCAGGATCGGTGTAGTTAACTCCGAAAGAGATGCTTTTAACAACCAAGTTGGAATGATATCTAGTATGCATTGCTTAGATGGTGCCTTTGATATTAACCTCTAGATAACTGTTGTAGCCAAAGGTTTGAATTGGGACAACTGTGCAACAACTTTAACACAGGTGCATGGCATGTCGGCCATCTGTCGAAGATCGGATTGTGAGCTTGTATCAAGAGAAGCTCTGATAGTCTCAATTTTTTCAGAAAAGAAAGAAGAAAATCTATTCGCAAGGTCTTTGGATGACGAATGCTCTGGGAGTACGGTTGTCTTTTGACGATGCAGAAGCTTCTCAAGAACGAAAGGCAGCGCATTAGGGGAATTAACATTAGATGGCAATAAGTCCGAAAAGTATTTCTGGTTCACGGATTTGACCAGTTTGTTAACAACATTTCGCTGGTTGACAAACATCTCTCTGTGAACACATAGTTCGTTTGCCGCCACTGAAGCTCTAGTTTGCGTCGTAAATTTTTTGCGCGCCTAATCTCATCACTGAACCACTGTGAGCAAGGGGGTATGCTAAAAGTGCGTGTTTGCTTAGGCGCCAACTTGTCAATAACTTCTTGAAGTGAGCCAGTGAGGATGTATTCAATGCTGTCAACAGTTTGCATCTCGTTAATTTTAGCGACGGGAGACGAAGCGATAATATCCGCAAACTTAGCAACGTCAATACTTCGGTACTTGCAGTATGTGACTTTCTTCCGGACAGGGGAGGGACGAGGAAGTGCCAAATTGAAGATAATCATAAAATGGTCAGAGATTGCAGGATCAACAATTAATCCTTTACCCAACGCAGACGATACCAAAATTTATTATTATAAATATCATTTTTTTAAATTTTTCAAAAAATTTCAACAAAACCATATCATGTGACCCCTCGTTGGAACGAGCTCGTTCCAACGAGGGGTCACATGATATGGTTTTGTTGAAATTTTTTGAAAAATAATATTTTTTCAACTGCTGTATTTGGATATTACGCAGGCGGATGCGGTCGATTCGTTGGGTAAAGGGTTAATACATTTTTAACAAGATCAGCATCGGATTCTCTGGTGACCAGCAGATCTAACGTGTGGCCATCTTTATGGGTAGTGCCAGGAACATGTTGGCGTAAATTCATTGAATTGATAAGATCACGTAGTTTAGAAGAATAACTGGAAGTTTTCTTTTCCACATGGAAATTGAAATCACCTCCAATGATAAATTTTCCTGGCAGCGCAGTAATGCTTCCTGGGAAGTCGTGGAATTCGCTAATGAACTGGTTGTTTTTGGAGCTCTGTGGAGGTCGATAAATGACAATGCGGCGGACTGAGAGTGAGTCGATCGTTACAATGGTGTCAATGCACTCGAATATAACCCAAGTCTGAGATGCCTTACGCTTAACCTTCACAGTGTTATCACAGATTACAACCACCCCTCGCTGTGCCTTCCTGTGGGGGTGTGCGAGAATCTTGCCGTTGGCAATGATCTCAACGACAGTCAGTGTGTCGTCTGGAGTTAACCATGTTTCAGTTATCATGGATATTCACAAGGCACAACTTGAGATCGTTAGATCTGAAATCGGTCGTGACAAAGTTAACCCTTTACCTAACATGAAAAGCAGACGACACTTGCAAAAATAATTCTTGAATAACTAATTTTTTTCATTTTTTGTCTCAAGAACCTAGATTATGACCCCTCGTTGGAACGAGCTCGACGAGCTCGTTCCAACGAGGGGTCATAACCTATGTTTCTGAGACAAAAAATGAAAAAAATAATGAAAATTAATTGGCGGTTTTTTTTAGAATAGCGCTGGCCGGTTTTGGCCGTTACGTTAGGTAAAGGTTTAATAGGGATAAAATTCTGAACATTTAAAGGTTTTGGATTTAAATTGTTTATGTCAACGTTTGCCGCATTTTTAATTTCGTCTCTTGCGAAGGATGTCAAAAGATTTTAATATTTTTTATCACATCATCACCTCGGAGAAGAAAGGAGTTGTAAATCTTCAGATCACAGTTCTCGAATGATGGTTTTAATGCACGCATTTCCACAGAGCTGTATTTGAACCCAGAAAATATGTGATTTCGGATGACGAGTGCAGTAGTCATTCTGTGTGTTGTGCGGAAAGCTTGTCGTTCAGCAACAACGCAAGCGCAGACAATGCAACTACTGGTTGTATTGAAAACAATGGAGTGAGCGATGCTCAGCGTCTCCGTATAGATTGAAGGTGAAAAAGAGTGCATATAAATCAAAATAAATGTAAACAAAGTTTTTCTTTCCTGATATTCTTGATAGCATTCCGAACATCATATGTAGAAATAATTCCTGAAAACGATCGTGAAATATGGAAAAAGCAAAGATTTTGATCCACGAACAAATATGCTGCCTACACACAGGCGGATGAATACCCCCAATAGTGTCACCTTGTTGCGCAGACCCCAGTTCATGAGCCATAATGGCTCAGACTATTAACTGGTAGAGTGCTGAATTATTTTTGGTCATCAAAATTTGTTCACATATGTTTGCCTTGTTACAATTTATGGGAGAGTGCCAATAGGCACTCTCCCATAAATTGTAACAAGGCAAATCCTAACAGACTGAATAATTTCACTTCAAAGGTGATATGAACAACATCCACAAAATATGAAGCCTTTAAGTGCTGGTACTGACACTTCAGAGTAAAGCCCAAATATGGGTTTCCAGCACTCTACCAGTTAAGCAGGCTAACTATTCAGAAGGACGCTGAATCAGCCGTGAATGGTTTCGAGGTCTAATATTATCTGTTGAACAAGCTATGTACCAGGAACCTTTATGTTACAAACTTACCAGTCAGAAATCCATAAGTGACTATGAGGACATCGACAGTTGGAGAGAAAACACTCAGAAAGAGAGATGTTGACGCAAGTATAGCTCCGAAGATGGCAACTTTTCTACAACCAAATTTATTGACCATCGCACTCGCAAGTGGACCTGTAATAAAAAACACACAACGGATCTGCAGGAATCATTACTATAATAACGGATAATACATGGACGCATATCCACAAATAAATAACCTTAGCAGGTCATTAACATGTTTTGTTGTACAGTGGAGCCTGGGAGCGCGGTGGCTCAGTAGGTAGAGGCGCAGGCTGCAAGCCGAGAGGTCCTCGGTTCGAATCCCACCTGCGGCAACCGCGTTGTGTCCTTGGGCAAGACACTTCATCTCCATTGCCCGCGTGGGGGCTCGATGACGCCGTGTACTAAGGCGTACTGCACGTCGATGGTACGCATGTCTTCAACCATTCTAACCCTGCCTGTGCTGCAGTGCGGAGTTACGATGTTGGGGAGCTGACAGCTGCTCGTCGTTGCTCGGTGGTTCTCTCCGGGTACACCGGCTTCCTCCACCCGTAAAACTGTCACGGTCATGATTAGCCATTGTGCATAAATATGTGACCTTAAACATAGATAAATAAATAAATAACAGTGGAGCCTACTTAACTGGATATCTCTTAACTGAATAACCCTGTTAATCGAAAATAATTTCCCAACACAAAACCATTTACTATACCTCCAGTACAAATTTGACCTGTTAATTGAATAAAGGTTATAGAGTAAACACCTGTTAATGGAATAAAAAATATTGTAACCTGTCAAGAAATTACCCTGACTCTCCCCAGTTTTCCTTTGTTTATGGACCTATTTGGCCTTAGTACATCCAGTACAGGCATTTAATCTATTATATCTTGTTTGACAGAGCTTGTGGAGCTCTGTCAAACAAGATATAACAGAATGAATGCTAAGTTTATCTTTAGAATACAGGAAAGTGACACAATCCCTGTTAATTGAATATTCCTGTTAATTGAATACTTTTCATTGGCTAAGTGGCTATTCAGTTAACAGGGTTCCACTGTAATTCTAAGTCTTTCGTACAACTTTTGCAGCCCACAATCTTTAGTGTTTATAGATTTGTGCACTCCAACGGCGCTCCCATGTTTCGACCTACAGCACTGTGATTATAAAAACGGACAGAAAATTTCGACTCTTTCGTACAATTTTGCAGCCCAAAATCTTTTGTGTTTTTCGAGCTGTGCACTGCGGGTGAGCTCCCACACTGCAAAAAATATAGGTTCTCTTTAGAACCAAAACTGGTTCTAATCTTGTCCCTGAGATTGAACCAGTGCTGTTTAAACATTATTTATTTCAAATCAAATAATTTATAAAGATTAACATTAAATATTAACAGAATTAAACACAAATTGAGGGGGTCTCAGCCGTAAGTTTAGAGCTTATACGAGGTTGTCTCAAATCATTAATAAGCAAAGGAGATATGAACAGTTGTCATATCGAACCAGTTTTGGTTCTAGAACCAAAACTGGTTCGATATGCCAACTGTTCATATCGCCTTTGTTTGAAACTGTTTGGCGACTGCGTTGAATAAGCTCCAAGTTTTGTGCTGAATCTACTTCAGTTCATGTAATATTCTGTTAAAATTGAATGGTAATCTTGGTACATTTATTTGATTTGAAATAAATACTGTTTAAACAGAGCTGGTTCCATCTCAGGGACAAGATTAGAACCAGTTTTGGTACTAAAGAGAACCAATATTTTTGACCTACAGTACTGTAGTAATAAAAGCGGACAGAAAATGTCGACCGGATTGCGACCTGCCACTCAGAATCTCCCCCGTTGAAAAAAAGCACGAACAGATTGCATCTCAGATCCCCTTTCCGTTTGTTTCGTGACTTAGACATGATCTTGTAATATTTTATATATGAAATCGCGACCTGGTCTTGGTGTGTCGCGCCCTGACGTAGACAGACACTGTTTTGTGTTCACACTACTGTACAAGCCACAATCGGTATCGGCTTGCGGAAAGATAAGAACACAACTCCATGTAGTGTGTGTAACTTTTTATTGAACAATGCGAACTTTGAGTTGGAAAGAACTTCATCGAACAAAATTGTATTCAAAGATGATAATGATTGCTTAACTCCTACGGGTGTCTTTCTTGATTTCTAACAACAGGAAATCCTCACATTAAAGCCCTGTCCCGCCCTTCCCTGTACTATCCTATATTGTCCAATGCCAGGATCTTCTGTGACGTATTCGGGGACGTTATTTATTTATTATTATTTATTGGTGTTTAAGGTCACATATTTTTGCACAATGGGTAATCAGGAACACAACATGAGTATCAACTCAAGACTAGGGGTGTGTGAGCGTTAATAAGCCATGTTGCCCATTTTAGAGAGGGTTTGCACCTCCCAAGCATGGGTTACTGGATCCTATTTTACCAGTAAATCAGAGCCTGTATACTGCAGTGAACAGGCACTGCTTCACTTCCCGGGGTTCCCGCGGGGAATTCGGGGACCTTAACCCTTTAACTAACGAATCGGCAGCATCCACCTGCGTTTTATACAAATTCGGCGGTAGAAAAAAATAAAAAAATATATTTTTCAAAATTCTTCAGCAAAACTAAAACATGTGACCCCCTCATTGGAACGAGCTGATAGAGCTCGTTCAAATGAGCGGTCACATGATATAATTTTGTGGAGAAATTTGAAAAAATAATTATAAAATGAAAACTTTTTATATCGTCTGCATTTGTGTAAATGGTGCCACCTGTGTAAATTATGTATCAGATTGTTACAGTATTACACCAATACTGCGAAAGACAACCCCAGCAGCAAATCCCACGTCAGGTTCACTAAGATGATAATGACATGCAAGGAAACTCGCTGTAAGTGGTTATTTTCAAGTTCTATTGGAAAAGTCATACACTAAAACTACACCATGGAAAGGACAGGCGTTTTGTTCCAATAAATTTGCAGGATAATGGCATGAAAAGTCATTTTCGTGTACATTTATAGAAGCCAGGGTCTCAGAAGTGCGAGCAAGAATTAGCTGCAACCTCCAATGTCGCTGGAATGTCTTATCTCGGAGTTCAAGAGATGAGAGCGTGACTTCACGTAGTTATCTGTGACCATGATAGTTATCCGCCACTGAGCTAATGCTAATTTTTTTAAACACTCTAACAGTGGCAACTGAGAACATTGGAATTGGAACCGGTGTGAGCATTGGAAACGGTGCAAAAATTAGAAACGGTTGAAACATTGCAAAGTTGCCAAACAATGTAATCAATGTGTCGGGGGCGCGGTGGCGTTGCGGTAACTGGTTGTCGTCAGATCACCGAAGTTAAGCAACGTCGAGCCCGGTTAGTCCTTGGATGGGTGACCGTCTGAGCGATCGATTCGGACTTCCCCGTTGTGCCCTTGGGAAAGGTACTTAACCCCGATTGTCCACATGGGGGCACGATGACGCCGTGTACTAAGGCGTACTGCACGTCGATGGTGCACATATCTTCAGCCAATCTAACCCTGCCTGCTGCAGAGCGGAGTTGTGATGTTTGGGAGCTGGCGGCTGCTCGTCGTGGCTCGGTGGTTCTCTCCGGGTACCCCGGTTTCCTCCACCCGTAAAACTGCCACCGACACATTATGACCTTGGCTGTTAATGTGTCATTAAACCCTAATAAATAAATAACCAATGTGTCAACAAAAGTGATCAATATTCGAGATTGCCTGCGTGGGAAAAGGAATCATATGTATAACTGAAAAATATTATAGAAGAAATTTCCCAGAATATACGATAGTCATTGGATTATCTCTTCGAATGTAAGTTAATTTTCTTTGGTCAAGAAAGCTTTTGATGTACAGTTAACGAAATGTGTTCTCAAGAGGAACAACCCGCACTCAAGAGAGATAGGGGGTTGATGAGGAGATCTAACAACATGTTTAACCCTTTACCTAACCTGAAAAGCAGACGACACTTGCAAAAATAATTCTTGAATAACTAATTTTTTTCATTTTTTGTCTCAAAAACATAGGTTATGACCCCTCTTTGGAACGAGCTCGACGAGCTCGTTCCAACGAGGGGTCATAACCTATGTTTTTTACACAAAAAATGAAAAAAATAATGAAAATTAACTGGCGATTTTTGAGAATAGCGCTGGCCGGTTTTGGCCGTTACGTTAGGTAAAGGGTTAACGAGTAGAGTGCCTAATTATTTTTGGACATCAAAAGGTGTTCATATATCTTTGCCTTGTTAAAATTTATGGGAACCTGCCAATAGGCACGCTCCCATAAAATGTAACAAGGCAAAAACAGAATAAAATAAATAATTTTATTTCAAATGTGATATGTAGAACATACACTGAGTATGAAGCCCGTGCTGCCGACAATTCAGAGTACAGCCCAAATATGGGCTTCCAGCACTTCACCAGTTAAAAAGGGAGTTTAGATTAGGAAGCCAACAAAGGATCGCTGACCAATATTGAGATGGAGGTACAGTGAAATACCGACAGAATGAAGGTGATAGGTCGCACTCGAGAAGCTGCCGTGTAGAATTAAGTATATGAATGGGGTGGCGCGCCTAGGCTGCAAAGTATACGTGAATACAAGTTTGAGACAAAATAAGCGCGGCCACGTATACTAAAAAGTATCCTAGGATCAATGCCAAGGGAAAAAGGCACGGTTGATGTTGGACAAAAGACTGACTCGAGCTGTAGAGTTAAGTCGGTTTATCAGTGAAGAGAACTAATTGATCTGAAGGAGAAAGCATTCAGTACGTATAATATTGTGAATACCAAGAACTCTAAAGTTATAATTCTGAGAGGATAGAACCAAGCGTATAAGTTCACAGATGTGCAGTTAATACAGTGACAGGGAACTGTAAAGTTAACTCACGGATGAGGACGTGGATCAGAACGAATAGGGAAATTTATTTATTTATTTGTTGGTGTTTAATGTCACATACTTATGCACAATGGCTAATCGTGACCGTGACAGTTTTACGGATGGAGGAAGTCGGAGTACCCGGAGAGAACCACCGAGCATCGACGAGCAACTGCCAGCTCCTCAGCATTCTAACTCTGTTTAAGCTTCTTTCAAGCGGGGTACCAGCGTTTGAAGACATGTGCACCATCGACGTGCAGTACGCCTTAGTACACGGCATCATCTTGCCCCCATGTAGGCAACCTGGATAAACCTTGCCCAAGGACACAACGTGAGTCGTCTCGGACGGGAATCGAACTCGGGACCTCTAGCATAGAAGTCCAACAGTCTACCACTGAGTCACCGCCCTCCCGAATAGGGAAATAGACTGTGGAGAAAGTGTAAAGCCATAAGTCAAAGCGGACCTGGGATCAGTCACGAAGCCCATAGAGTCGACCCGAAGATTCCATCCAGCTACCACAAGTGCACCGACATTTACTGAACAGTGAGTAAAAAGAGGGTTAAATATAGACATTCGCGATGTTAATTCATTGTATAGTTAGGGCATTGTATAGTTAGGGCATTAACCCTTTACCCAACACAGGCGATATCAAAATTTATTATTTTAAATATCATTTTTTTTAATTTTTAAAAAACTTTCAACACAATTTCAAGCTCGTTCCAAAAAGGAGTCACATGATATGGTTTTGTGAAATTTTTTTAACAATAATATTTTTTCAGCTGCTGAATTTGCGGGCGGATGTGGCCGATTCGTTGGGTAAAGGGTTAAATAAATTGTTTTTTTCTGCTGCCATTCGCTCCTCATACAGGTGTGTAGTCATTAAGATCCTCACACAGCCTGAAGCCATTAAGATCAAACTGTCGAATAACAGTATCTTAAGAAAACGAATTTATAATATAACGCTTGAAGCGCGAAGACTACGATTCCGTGCTCAATTAGGTTGACACCAAAGGAGCCAATCTTGATACGGACGACATTTTACCCTTCCGTTTCAAGTCGTAAATTACGGTGGCAAATTGTATCTCTTATAATATAGATGCCATCGGACACAATTAGTAATTAGTTCGGCGTGGAGGGGATTAAAATATTACTTTTCGAGATATGTCAGCAGAATATTTAAGTACAACTTACCTATGAAGAGATATGTTCCGTTCATTGATGAACCAGCCCATGATGTTTTTCCTTTTGACGCGTGGAAAAAATCTAAAAACTGTGTGAAGAATAATCCAAAACTAAAGCAAACTCCATCAACAAGTACACTCTGCATGAACGAACAGAAGCAAACTACCCATCCCCAACCTCCATCTGGGGCTAGTGGTACTAGTCGTTCCGGTACAAACTCTTCCTCTTGGCATTTTTTCTCTTCACTGTCTGCCATTTCACTGAAAAAAGGACAACAAACAAAATTTTTAATATTACAGTGCAATCGCCGTGGACAGATCGTAATCCACGCGTGGGCAGTGATGTCCACGCATGCGTTCACCGGGTAATAAAACTTATCAGCAGCACAAATTTAATTAATGAAGCACCCGGTTGTACCCGGTGCTTCATTAATTAAATTTTTGATGAGTATTCCTAAAATTAGTGTTTGGAATCTAATATTATCCAGTTAAATGTTTGGTTGTTATTCCTATAATTAGTTTTTCTAAGCTAATATTATTGCGTCCGTGGAAACATTGCCCGCACACGTTGAAAGTGACCAATACACGGCGACTATACTGTAGTTACAAGTTCGTTTTCGAATTTAGTACTAGTGACGGAGGAAGCATTTCGAACGGAGGAGAACACGGCCATAGTAGATCAACTACACTGATAGCGGCATGGTAAGAATAACTACACAAATAGTCCAGGCACATTAGACATAAAAATGAGAAAGTAAGGAAAAAAATCGGAGAAAGCTGATTTTTTTATATGTTTCCGGGACACACATTGCGGATAAAGTGTGAAAAGTCCCCGCGAATCCGAGTTGAGCTTTTTTAGTTATAGCGTTTTTTGGATGAAAAATTTTTTTTTTTTAAAATTCGACCCAGCTCCATATTTCTCATTCTTATTCGCCTTAGTAGGGCGAGAATCATAAATATCGTGCTGAATTATATTGAGAATACATATCCCCAACAGAAAATGCCAACTTTGTACCAATCCTCACACTCAATGGTGAAATATTCACGAAAATGTACAAAATTACGAAAAAAAATTTATTGTTTTCATACACACAACGGTACACAACGTCCATTAAATCAAATCTACGACTACTTTGGGAGTTAAATTATATAGCAAAAATTGCAGAAAAGCAGTGGCTTTATAATGATATATAACAATAGTCATTTATTCCATAATGAACTGGTGAAACGTGTGAAATATTAACCATACCCCCTAAACTCAAATTCAAACGGCATCGACTTTTCTCATTCGAATACCGTATTATAGCATCATTGTTTCAATTTCCATGTTCGATTAAATCACATAATGTGGTGTTCGCCTACACTCAAGATGCATTGGCATGTAATGTGTGCACGCCCTTGATGTGTATATATCAAAGCAGTGGAGATTGTGTCTTCGTCAGATAAGTTGACAAAAGTTTTCGTTAAACTCGGCGGCTTCCATATGATTATGTCATATTTAGGGGCAATTGGTTCGATCATGGCTGGTAGCGGCTTGGATGAACTTTGGGGGACTGTTTATGCTGGTGGGTCAATCCATCATTTGATCAGTGGTCATGCATATTCAAGAGCAGTTCGTGCCCATTTGCTAACACAAATTGCCATTACAAAACTTGTGTTTGAAGAAAGCCGAACACTAGATAACATAGACTGCACAGAAGTCAATGAAATATTCTGTGGACTTGCCAGAGGTGACTGTACAACAGCTGGCGCTGTCAATCAAGAAAGTG
Organism: Pictodentalium vernedei; assembly: GCA_031216915.1. Classification (NCBI taxonomy): domain Eukaryota; kingdom Metazoa; phylum Mollusca; class Scaphopoda; order Dentaliida; family Dentaliidae; genus Pictodentalium; species Pictodentalium vernedei. Next base: position 44,869,197 of record CM062288.1, read on the forward strand.
TCAACCATCTACTGTCAAAATTACACGAACTGCTCCAGAATGCGTCCGTAGGACGCACAGGAAAGCTTTGGGTACAATACTACGAGCAAATAGGTCTTCTCCAGTTGTTCTTGAGAGCAGAGCGCACAGGCGACTGGGAACTCCACACATATTGTGTTCGCAATATGATTCCAGTATTTCACGCAGGTGGTCATTTTGCATGCGCAAAAAGTTCTCATCTCTATTGGCAGCAGATGAATGAGCTAACAGAAATAATGCAACAGGATGATTTGAAGTTGTTCACTGAGAAAGGTTACTTTACCATAAGGCGCTCAGATAAATTCTGGGACGGGATATATTCTGATCAGACCATAGAGCAGTGTTTAATGAGAATGTTCAAGCTCCCCGGAGGTCTCACACATGGCAGGGGAATAACCGATAGCACTGTTGCGAAATGGGTACATGGACTACCTCTTTGCCTTCCGATATGTAATGCTCTCGAAAATTTTGTTCATGTTCACACTGGTCATGGCGAACAACATCGGGATCTCCGTCAAAGTTCACAATTGACTGATGCCAATGATATCACCAAATTATTGAACTGGCTCAGAGTGCATTCCCCCTTTCAGAATAGAGATCCACTACAATTAGTCTCTATAGCGACCGGGCTTGTGGCCGACGAAACTGTGAACTGTGACCAAGTTCGCAAAATTGGTGAATGTTGCGTATCGAATGTTGTAAGCAAAACGTTCAACAGCATCAAACTACGACGTGTTGACACTGTGAAGTCTTTCGCATCGATGGCAAATAGCATCAAAGTCCGTGGAAGTAAGGTAGTGATTGACCCCACAATTCTGTTCAACCGCATCACATGAGTTATTCAGTCACAAGCAGAGATGGAAGAGTATCTCAAATATGAACTCGCCCCGAAACCACCAGCATTGTTTGATTCTGCTGGAATGAGGAAGACACAGAAAAGCACGCTCGGTAAGATCCTCAAAACATACGGTTCCGAGCAAACTAAAATCCCAGAACATTCTCTGTTTGTTGTAGATGGTGGATTTTTATTGAGGGCAGTTGTATGGCCTAAACAGTCGTCATATAAGGACATATGTACATCATATTCCAATTATCTAGTGAGACATTTTGGGACGAACGTCGTGGTTGTTTTTGATGGTTATGCTTGTACAATGTCGACAAAGGGCATGGAACAAGCCCGTAGATCTAAAGACAGGTATTCCACTGATATCAATATCTCACCCGAGTTACCAGCCACCACACCCCAATCCGATTTCCTTGCAAATGCCAAGTACAAAACCCAACTGATCGATCTTCTAATGCAGGAGCTATCTGCTATCAATATTCAGTCCAAGCAGGCCGAGGCTGATGCTGATGTACTGATAGCCGAAACTGCACTTGACATCGCTCAAGATGACAACAATGTTGTCGTTGTGGGAACAGACACAGACTTGTTAGTCATTCTTACCTCTCGAGTTCAACCGGGATGTAATATTCACATGATGTATTCCATTACCCCAAACTTACTAGTTTCAGTTAGTGAAATAGCAACCAAAATGGGTGACCATAGAAGCAACCTCCTTGTAGCACATTCTATAAGTGGTTGTGACACTACTTCTGCACTCTTTCGAGTTGGTAAGAAGAAAGTATTCAGTACAATTGTCTCCGATGTTACTAGCGACTCACAACAGTATGTCAACACAATTTTGGCGGATGACAGTACACCAAGTGCAGTAGCCGCTGCCGGGAAACAATTTTTCCTGATCTTATACGGGAGTAAAACTGTTTCCTCTCTCGACCAATATAGATATGTCACTTACAAGCGTTATGTAGCAAAATCAAAACTGAATAAACCCATCGACCTAGCCTCACTCCCACCAAGCAGCGATGCTGCACAACAACATATCTACAGATGTTATCTCCAGGTCCAACAATGGCTGGGCACTTCGCTTCCTCCGACGGATTGGGGATGGTCGCTAGACAATGGACTTCTTGTACCGACTGCAGCCACAAAGCCATGTGCCCCCGATAACCTACTGAATCTGATCAGTTGTGGTTGCAAGAGTGCTTGTACAAAAAGGTGTGGGTGTAAGAAGGCAGGACTCTCTTGCTCAGGTTTGTGTAATTGCAGTTCGGATTCTTGTAACAACCACAGAAACACTGTCCTGTCGGAAATTTCTGAGTTCGATGAATAATATGTATATAGGTCATGTCATTTCTGTATATAGCGTTGATAATAGTCAATGTAACTTAATCCATGTTGATTGATTTGTACATTCTGTAAATATTATTTATTGATTTTTGTACATTCTGTAAATATTATTTATTGATCTAATGCTGCCAGACACAGACGTGTCTGTTCGGTCCTAAGCCCGAAAATAGTTGAGTTCTCATGCTGACGAATTTTATGCCAAAAGGGGAACTCGGCCAGAAGCAGAGGGGGTCTTCCATAATGTCTATTTTTTAAGCAATGATAAAAGTCTTCAAATGGTGGTGGATTTTTTATCGTCTGTCCAACTAACATCCCGTTCTGTACTACGACCCTTTGGGCAAATCCGGTAGGAAAATCGTCATTTTTTGCGTAAATCCGATACTTTTTTGTGAATTTTCAATAATTTTTCGCAGAAATTGTCACAGAATGCACATTTTCCTCTAGGTAAATGCATATTAGACATTATGTAGCTCGAAATACGCGTAAACAAAAAATACAGTTGGATCAATTCGAGGTTACAAAGTTCGTGCGATTTTTTTTTGATTTTTTTCAAACGCGTTTTCGAAAAAAGGCTGTAGAAAAAAAAAGCTCAACTTGGATTTTAGGGGACTTTTGTCTAATCGTTCAGTGACATGTACTCGACATTCCCTGAAAAAATCAGCTTTCTCCGATTTTTTTCCCTAGTGAAACCTAATGTTCTTGGGCTAAAAACTAAGCTTAGGATTAATGCATCTCTACACTTAAACAAGTTTACATTTTTATCAAAGGTTCCCGCCGGGACGAAACAATGTTTCGGCCGATTTGGAAAATATGTTGAATTAGTGGGGTTTTTTTTACTTTAAAGACAGCAGAAGGGATGAGGGAAACTTCGGAAACACCTTGACAGTAAAGAGACTATTCACCCTCTTCCTGCTAATTGCCAATAAGATTGCAATGAGGGAATCCAAATGAAAGGTACACGCTTCAAGTGACTGCATTTGCGTGCGTGCGTGCGTGCGTGCGTGCGTGCGTGCGTGCGTGCGTGCGTGCGTGCGTGCGTGCGTGCGTGCGTGCGTGCGTGCGTGCGTGCGTGCGTGCGTGCGTGCGTGCGTGCGTGCGTGCGTGCGTGCGTGCGTGCGTGCGTGCGTGCGTGCGTTTTATCTCTCTCTCTCTCTCTCTCTCTCTCTCTCTCTCTCTCTCTCTCTCTCTCTCTCTCTCTCTCTCTCTCTCTGCTCCCTCTCTCTAACTATCTCCCTCTTGGGGGAACATGTGGCTCCTCCCCTTTAACCTGGTTCCTACATACCTGCGGCTTTACAAATCTATATGACCTTTTAGTCATAACCTTCAACTCTTATCCGACGCACCTGGATGAAAGGTGGGCCTAACTATGCCGCATGGTCTGTCGCGTTCTTGAACGATAAAGGTATAAATTTCTGGAGTATTTTCCATTCATATCAATATTATTGAAGGGCAGATTTAGCTTGAGAATGTCAGAACTTTTTTTAAGAACTACTGACGTCTTAATAACGTACGTACTTCGTAGAGTGTGCTGATTAAGTGTCGATAACCCGAGTTTGGTTTTATTCCCGACACTACTTTGGTCGTAGAGGTGATAATTTTTCTCTTTCAGATTGCGGTCGGGTCACGACACACTTATACACTAGTGGGTTGAGATTTCATACATACAGTTGAAACTAGAAGTCATGTCACAATTAGCGCAGAAAATGCTCGTCGTTAGTTAATTCACTCTTTACTGCCTGACAATGAAGTAGTGTGAAATACACAAGAGTGTTTGTGTTGTGCAATGCAATATATACATGTTTAGAGAATATCGAAAGAGTGTTTTGGTCACATGATATTTATAAAACGAGTCTAAGAATTTTTCGTTTTACTGAGCCTCTAGTTCGGCAAAACAGGAAATTCGTAGACGAGTTTCATAAATATCGTGTGTCCAAAACTCGAATTTCATATTATACAACTCAAAGTTTGCTAAGCACCAAGTATATCCAACTACCTGTTTTACGTTTTAGTTGAAATATTGTTATGAAAAGTGTATATTTTTTTATTTAATTATATCTTTAATGATTTAAGAACAGAAATTAAGATTTTGTTTGTGTTTGACATTATTTTTTTTAGCTTGAATACGATAACCATGGAAAATGAATATTATTGGTAAAAGAGGAAATTTTTCAAATCTGCCAAAAAGTTAACGGGGCGAACTGATATGGGTTCAGGATCGAGTATGAGACCCATTATTGACAACGCCTTCTCATGCTCCCAATCAGCTTCCAGATGGTCCTTTGTGGGAAGTTGTTCCATTCTTGGACCAGCATGGCACCAAGCTTCTGGACACTTCTTGGTTGGACTGGACGGACTGAAATTGCAAGCTGCTTCTCATTTTAGACACGTTCCATCGGATTGATGTCAGCGGATCTTGCTGGCCAGTTCATACGCTCAATCTCCTCCCTCTGTCGGTACTCCCGGACAGCATGGGCAACATGAGGGCGGAAATTATCGTCCATCAGAATGAAACTGTCACCGACTGCACCTGCATACAATCTGACGTGGGCATCCAGAATCTCATTAATATACCGCTGTACAGTCAATGTACTACGGCCAAGTCCATCCCAGCTCATGCCGCCACAGACCATTATTGACCATCCACCATAGCGGTCATGCTCAGCAATGTTGGCTGCATGGAATCGCTCTCCTGGTCTTCTCAATACCCAAGAACACCCATGTGTGTAGTCTAGGCAGTACCTTGACTCATCTATAAAAATGACAGGTGGCCAATCTTCTCTGGTACATCCAACGTGACCCATGGCCCATTTATAACGTGCCTGGTGGTGGTTCTAGGACAACTGAATGCGAATACATGGCCTTCACGATCGGAGACCACCTTCGTGCAACCTTGCTCGGATAGTTACCCCGGATGCATTCTGAAGGTCACTGTGAAACTGGGGTGCTGTGTCAAAGCTGTTCCTACTGAATGATCAGAAATCGGTCTTCAGCTGCAGATGTTGCCCTGTCTCTGCCACCATCATGTCGATTGACTTGTATGCTGGTATGCCATACTGGCTTCACCAACCTGACGATGGGTAGCCCCTTGTTTCCCCATCCCTACAGCCAGCCACATTTCTGCTTCACACAAATGTCTTCTTACATTTGCATTCGCCATATTCAATCATTAAATCACAAGGGTTTGTGTTGAAATGAAGACTGAACACCCTACACATCTCATGTACATGTCGACAGTACACGAAAACATCATGAAAATCAAGGGGTACATGCTTTCAGTGACTGTCACGAAAAGTCGGCCTGTCAAGAGAGCTAATGTAAACACTGGGGACCATCTCAATACATTCCTCAATCATATCCATCAAAAATATCGCAAATGTGTCACAAGAAAATTTCACAATGATGTGTCAAATATGTGGTGCTTAGCAAACTTTGAGTTGTATATGTTTACCATATGACACCACAGTTACCAAAAAACACATCTTTTAGATAGGAAAGAAGGATTAAAAAATGGAACTTCACCTAGAACGTGATGTATTTCACAGTGACGAGTCAAAGTTGCACGACGGCATACGTCATAACCGCATTAATTTGACACAGATCTACCTAATCTGAAAGTGGTCTTTTGACATTGACCAGTCAAATCAACTGAAGGTGTTATGAAGCAAAAATTAATATGTATTGAAAATGTGAAACGGTAATAAGCAGAGAAAAAAAATATATATATATATGTCTTCAGAGTGTGAACACCATCTGAGCAATCACCATGGCATGTTTGGACATCCCAATTAAGATGAGAAGCAAGAGCGGTCATCTGACTTCGAAGGCAATCGGGATTACATGTCTTGTCCACTGACACAACGCAGTTACCGCTGGTTATGATCGAACCATCGACCTTTCGGTTTAAACTCCAGTGCACTAACAACTAAGCCACCGCGCGTGGAAAATAAGAGGTAATTCATTGTACATCGCATACTGCTCAAGACTTATGACCAAGATTGTATTTCTAATTAAGTGTCGTCTACCAGAGCACTTAACTGAAGAACTGTTCAGTTTCTTGCCTCCGCAGCTCCCTTTCATCCAGGACGTGAGTGCCAACACTCCCTAGCGGAGGTATGGGGGTGACACTCCCCACACCCCCTCACCAGTACGTGTTTCAGTCTGTACATTTTCGTCAGGGCTGGAGCGTAAGATATGATTCTCTCTTGTTAGTAATCATGTACTAACTTAACATTTTACCCCAACACGAAAAGCAGACGACACTTGCAAATAAAATTCTTGAATAACCAATCTTTTTGCGAGCTCGTTCCAGTGAGGGGTCATAAGCTGTGATTTTGAGACAAAAAATGGAAAAAATAATGAAAATTGAATGGTGATTTTTGTGAATAGCACTGGCCGGTTTTGTTACATTGGGTAAAGGGTTAAAAGACTGGATTTGACACTGGGGCTTCTGTCATACACACTGTTCGTCATACCAATGGAGGTGTGTAGTACCCGATTCGAGCAGTTTGGAAACCAACATGACCAATGTGGAGTACTGATACCTTACGTGTTAAATAAATCAGAAGTTCCACTAATTTATGTATTTATTTATTGGTGTTTTAAGATCACATACTTATGACAGTTTTACGGGTGGTGGAAGCCGGAGTACATGGAGAGAACAGCCGAGCATCGACGAGCAACTGCCAGCTCCTCAACATTCTACCTCTGTTCAAGCTCCGCTCAAGCAGGGTTACATCCGTTGAAGACATGTGCACCACTGACGTGCAGTACGCCTTAGTAGCGTCATCGTTCCCCCATGTAGGCAACCGGGATAAAGTGCCTTGCCCAAGGACACAACACGGGTCGTCCCGAACAGGGATCGAACTCGGGACCTCTAGCATCGAAGGTTTGGGGCGCGGGGTAGGGTAGTGAACTTCCAACTGGGGGAAGGACCGAGAGGGGAACCCACTCATGGTACCTCCCCGTAGTTGGAAATTCACTAACGAGAAAGATTTTGAAAATGAAGCCTGGAAAGGGAGCATAAATTGATTCTAGTAACTGAAATGCCAACACATTTATGATAGAATTATCAGGTTATTATTATTTTGTATTAGTCTGTGAATTGAATATGTGCTAAACAAATGCTCAAGCTGAGAATTTTGAACAATTCACACTGGTCTAACATTAAATCAGATCTTATGCAGGAATGATCAGTTTTCGATGTTTCATCATTTTGTAACTGTGAATTATGGAATTAACACAGGATAACGATTTTACATGATGTGATTTTCTTGAAGTGCATTTCGAGGATTTTTTATCACGATAAGTAAACGTACTATAGAAATCTCGTACCGATTGACATCATTCATACTTATGAAGCTCGGTATTGCGTACACTGTAGTTAATAGTAACAGTTGGAATGTTTGCCGATTTGAAACCGAGTTGGAATTTTCAGAAGTAAAGAAGACATCAGCATCACCAAAGAAGTTCTAACATCCAGATAGATGGAATTTCCAACTACTCATGGCTTGCCCTCCAAATTTCCAACTATAGAAAATTTTAGCCAGGATTGGGTAGGGTGACACACCCCCACACTCCCTTGTCGCCACGTCCCTGACTTCACCACCGACGAAGGCGTGCCTTGTCGATGCAGTTGGGATGTTAGTCAGTCGGGGCTTGATCCGTCACAGTCGGGACAAATCAGGTTTACGATCGCCCCCCCCCCCCCCCCCCTCTCCTAATTGGTCATCTTCACGACTCCCATGAAAACACTTTCTGTATTCAGTTCCGAGCAAGAAGGCCAGCTTCACATTTCTAAGTGGCCAAAACAAGTTGCGCGTGCCAATTATTCGCTTTCTTTTCCCGGAGTCCTAAAGACTTTACAAAAACGCTATTCCAGGCCATATGACTCTTTGATATGCTTTCACGGTGGATTTTCTTTTCGAAAATAAACTAAAACAGGGTTATGATTGGTGAATACTATTTGATATTCATAAACATGGATGTATACCATTCGCGGCATGCCTGTAAATACGTTATATGCACAGATGCATTCCTTTTTATTTTTACAAACTATATATATATATACACGTTCATTTGTGTGTGAGCAAAAACTCTGAGGGATTCAATTTTTTTCGCAAAACATTAATATTTTCTTCATTCAAGTCAGATAATGATGCTCAATTTCCTATTAACTGATATTCATTCTCACAACGGTCGTTCGCTTATTAGTCCCCTACGGGAGCCGTAGAGGGAGTATAGGATTGCACTCCGTCTGTCTGTCCGTCTGTCTGTCTGGCCGGGCCAACTAAACCTGTTTAGGAGCTATTATTTTTAGGAGGTTAGTCGAAATTAGGGTAGTATTAGGGTTAAGGGAGGGGTAGGGTTAGGGTTAGTGGTAGCCCCAGAGCAGGGCTAAAGGTTGGAGGGGGTTCAGGACCCAGGGGGTGGGGGTTGGGGTCAGGGGTGGGGTTTTAGTTTTTAGAACCCCTAAACCAAAAAATAGCCCCTATTCCTTTTGGTCTGGTTAGGGTGGGGTTAGGGTCAGGGGTGGAGGTGGGGATGGGTTGGGTTAGGGTTAGGGGTAGCCCTAGAGTAGATCTTAAGGTTGGGGAGGGTTAGGTCCCAGGGGGTGGGGGTTAGGGTCAGGGGTGGGGTTTAGGGTTTAGGGTCAGGGTAGGGTATAGTTAGGGTGTGGTTTTTGAGTGGATGGGCTGGGGTTAGGGTTAAATATAAGTTCTAGGGTGGAGGGGGTGGGGTTTTGGCTAAAATAAGGTGATGGACATATAAAAAAATTTTCGTAGCCCTTAAACCCAAATAGTTGGAACGTCCGTCCGTCTGTCTGTCTGTCTGTCTGTCTGTCAGTTTCTATGTTACCACTTCTCCCTCCAACATGCTTTAAGCTACACCTTTCATATTTGGTACATGGATAAATGGTTCTGAGGGGATGATGCACGCTCAAAATTTTTTTTTCAAAGTCCAAGACGGCGTAATGGCGGCCATTTTTGTTGGGTTTTTTAAGCTTTTTTCTCTATTTTTATTTTACCAGCCCTCCCTCCAACATGGTTCAAGCTACACTTTGCATATTTGGCACATGGATAGAGGGTTGGAAGGGGATGATGCACGTTCAATATTTTTTTTTCAAAATCCAAGATGGCGACACGGCGGCCATTTTTGTTGTTTTTTAAGCATTTCTTCTATTTTATGTTACCAACCCTCACTCTAGTATGGTTCAAGCTACATTTTTCATATTCGGCACATGGATAGAGGGTTGGGATGGGATGATGCACGTTCAATATTTTTTTTCAAAATTCAATATGGCGCCATGGCAGCCATTTTTGTTGTGTTTTTAAAGCTTTTTTCTCTATTTTATGTTACCAACCTGTCTGTCTGTCTGTCTGTCTGTCTGTCTGTCTGTCTGTCTGTCTGTCTGTCTGTCTGTTTTTATGTTACCACCTCTCCCCCAACATGCTTTAAGCTACACCTTTCATATTTGGTACGTGGATAATTGGTTCTGAGGAGATGATGCATGCTCAATATTTTTTTTCAAAATCCAAGATGGCGGAATGGCGGCCATTTTTGCTGTGTTTTTTAAGCTTTTTGTTTCTCTATTTTTATACTCTAGTGTCTTATGTGACAAAAACACATTATGTCACAAAAGCAAAAGCGCCGTAGGAGACTAATACCACCTCGGTGGTCAAACACTTGTTTAAAATGCTTTGGAAGTCAACTGGAACACCCAAAATGGTGTTATAGTTGCCAAAACATGAACAAACGGTGGCGAAGATTTATCCATTTTATTATACGCTAAAAGATAGATTATAGAAGAAATTGCGAAAAGATAGAAATCGTATCCCCCACTGTGAAGATATAGAAATTTTCACTTTCACTGAATGATTCAAAATGGCGGCTTTCAAAGCATCACTTCAAGGTGAATACGAGTCCAATTATCACTGGAAATGATTTGGTCAAAAAACTTATAATGAAAAGTAAATCTATTGTTTTTGAGTGGATACCGATCATTTCCAGCAATAATTCAACACATATTTACCTTGAATTGATGCATGAAATCCGCTAGTCCAAACATGGCCTGAAAGTCCGTCGTATAAGTTTTTGGTTTGGTACGTCCTTTCAAAGGACGTACCAAACCAAAAACTTATATTACGGACTTTCAGGCCATGTTTGAACTAGAAATCCGCCAGTTGAATTAGATTGCAAGACGCTATCTGTTCCAAGTATCAATCAAATCACTTCCTTTCCTTATTTCACTGATTCGGTGCGCTGTTTACTTTCATGTATTAATTCAAGATTGGAACGAGTGGAATTATCAGATTCTTCATAAAAAGCATGTAATAAAAAGAAAATCTAGTGTTTTTGAGTGGATTCCAAAAAATATCTCACTTGTGGCCGAAACAAACGGTGATTTTCGCTCGCGCAAGCGCTCACGAATAATAAACTTTTGTCTCGGTCACTCATGAGATAATTTTTGGTATCCACTCAAAAACACTAGATATCCTCTATTTATCATAGCTGGCGCATGAAGAGGGAGTGGCTCGTGAAATTCTGCTGTTTATAGATTTCCGATGTCGAAAATGCAAAGTTTCAAATTTCAAACAGTAATTTTTTCCCAGTACGCAATTAGAAATTTAACTAATTCAGTTTTGATTGTCAGAGCTCAGAAAAGGTTGAACTGAATTAGTTAATTTCCTAGTAACATATTCGAAACCTTGCTGCTTGAAATAATGTTTTTCTGGCATCAGCATGCGGAGGGGGGGGGGGGGGGGTGGTAATCCTATTTCTCCCCCACTGCATGTGCAACATACGTCTGTCCAGGGTGAGATAGCAGGGAGAGACAGATGTATCCCACCCCACCCACGCGACGTTATACATTTATAACGTTATTATGATGTTATGCATATCATATCAGTTTTTTGCTACCAACTAATTCATATTGACGTCATCAGAATGCCGTGTGATCAAAGTTTGATGCTCTAAAACTCTTTAAACCCCAAGATGCCTCTGTTCCTAATTGATTTCGTGGTATATACCTTTGGTATATACGTAACTTTTGCATGCTCTTTCCGATGGTGTCATTAGTTTTTCAAAACAACGAATACCAAATGAGTTGATTATATCAGCACGTGACCGCTGATTACCTCTGGCTAACGTTACCCCTGTATGGTGGGGGAGAAAAATAATCCCTGATGGGTACGGGTGTGGGATGGGAAAATCTCACCGTCGGGACAAGATATTTGGTCCAGACACTCGGCAAGCCTCGTGTCTGGCCCAAATATCTTGCCCTCGGGTGAGATTTTCCCATCCCACACTCGTACCCATCAGGGATTATAATATTCTTGTTAGAGCCTTCATAACGGGATGTAGTTCAACCTGTCGTTCACGGCTGCACCATCCAGTCGTGGTCTGAAGACCCAAACACAACTGACCCAGCACACTCGTTCAAATCTTCATTACCATCGGTCCACCAATCCGTTCTTGACATGCCCTAACTTTTAGAAGTCTAATCCAGCCTTGTACATTTCTATGCATTTAGTTATTTATTTATTTAGTTATTTATTTATTTATTTATTTATTGGTGTTTAAAGTCACATATTTCTGCACAATGGCTAATCATTACCACGACAGCTTTACGGGTGGAGGAAGCCGGAGTACCCGGAGAGAACCATCGAGCAACGGCAAGCAACCGTCAGCTCCCCAACATACTATCTCCACACAAGCAGGGTTAGCATTGGTTGAAGACAGGTGCACCATCGACGTGCAGTACGCCTTAATACACAACGCCACCGTGCCCCCACGTAGGCAATGGGAGTGAAGTGTCTTGCTCAAGGACACAACGCGGTTGCCACAGGTGGGATTCGAACCGAGGACCTCTTGGTTTGCAGCCTGTACCTCTACTTATTGAGCCACTGCGCCCCCATGCATATAGTTAAGTAGAGAAGTATAAATACTACCATCCCTGTACAATGCAAAACATTATCGAGTGTGGAGTGGAGTTGGTTTTCATAAAAAAACACACACAGTCTTTTTTTTTACCAGAGAATAAAACATAAATTCTGTAAATTGTATAAAAAGGACAAGCAATATTTTAGCCAACAGATCACCGGGTTACACTGTATTGTGATAGTAAAAGCTGTCTCTTTCTCAATCGGATGGTGTGGCGCCACATTTACACCAGTGCAACGAGATTTTATTTATAGAAAAAATTAAGACCGAATAAGGCCAGACGTTCGTTATTTAGGGGTACTGGAATTGGGGTGCCACGGGTCGTGATGATAAAGTGAACTGATTGGGTGATCGAGATAAATGAAACGAGAACAAGAGTACTCGGAATAAGGTCACAACTAACCAGAACAGACCAGAAATGCTCAATATAGCAACAAAAAACTGTTCCAACTGATAGGCTCTTCTACTCTACTGGAGTATACTCCAGAACAAATGAACAGGGTCGAGTAGACGAAAAACTATAGCATAGATAGATAGAAGCAGAGGATTCGAAGAATTTGAACTAGTACAACTTGTCGGATTGTTTGTGGTAACTCTACAAATCAGGGAATTGCTCCTATTCATTTGAACATACCCACCGAAGTACCCCTGTCCCATATGGTTTTAGGTCACATTTCAGCCACGTGCTAGCATAGAAACCAAGATGGCGGCCTCCAGTATACAAAATGGCCGACGGAAACACGTGTCACCATAACAACACGCGCTGCGCATGCGCACTAGGACCACGTATCACTTCGGTAATGCCGTCACAACATGGCCGGTAACGAGTGTTAGCACGACAACCGAACATGACGCAATTGGGTCACGTGACATGACGTCACTAGCGAGGTCCAGCAGAACAGTGGTGAAAACCGTATCACATACTACTTGTATCAATAATAATAATAATAATAATAATAATAATAATACATAGTTTTTATATAGTGAAAAACCACATGGTCGTGCTCTAAAGCGCTTTTCATGGAAAATAAATACATATCTGAGTTCCCCGCTAAAAGCACCAAAGTTATAATAATAACAGTTTTTACTGTATGAGCCAACATGTCAACATCTCTGGGGACTATACGATCTGCCAAGCATTATTTTGGCGGTGGCTCAGTTGGTAGAGGTGCAGGCTGCAAGCCGAGAGGTCCTCGGTTCGAATCCCACCTGCGGCAACCACGTTGTGTCCTTGGGCAAGACACTTCACCCCCATTACCCAAATGGGAGCACTTTGGCGTTGTGTACTGAGGCGTACTGCACGTCGATGGTGCACCTGTCTTCAACCAATGCTAACCAATGCTAAACCTGCTTGTGTGGAGTCAGTATGTTGGGGAGACGGCAGTTGCTCGCCGTTGCGCGGTGGTTCTCTCCGGGTACTCCGCCTTCCTCCACCCATAACACTGTCGCGGTCATGATTTGCCATTGTGCAGAAATATGTGACCTTAAACACCAATAAATAAATAAATCATATCCGTTTTATACCCAAGAGAGTTTATGCCAAATCGCGGAATCCCATTTAACGGAAACAGATAAGAATCCCAGTTCCGGAATCCATTCTATAGTTTCTATGCTTGGAGAATCCTTTTTATGGTGTGAGGGATTTGAGGCATGACCTCATTGAGGGATTTCGTCATGGCCTCATACGAAGAAAACAAGGGTGCCGAAGGACAGTGGTTGTTAGGTATGTGTGCTGGAAGTGGGGCGCCATAGGACACGACCGTTCAATGCACGGATGAGGATATGAGGGATGATAGATTATACCTCATTGAGGGATTTCCTCACAGCCCTCATGGGTCATGAGGATATATGAGGAATGACGTATTATACCTCACTGAAGGATTCCTTTACGCCCCTCATAGCGTCACATGATGAAAAAGGGGTGTCAAAGGCCGGTCGTTTGTTAGATAAGGGTGTTGGAAGTGGGGTGCCATGAGACGCGGTCGTTCATTACCCAGACGAGAGTATGAAGGATTTGAGGTTACCGAGATAGAGTCTGACAGAGCTAGCAGAACTACAAACCTGTAATAATATAAAACACTCAGGGTAGGACACATGCTGTTTGACCGTGGATAAGTCAGCAGTAGTGGCTTTGAAGCTATGGAGGCTATGGGTGGTCTGGGAGCAGTATAGAAGCCATGTAGAAGACAGGATTCATATATGAGCTAGGAGCTGTATATGACCTACGGGCTATATAGGAGCCATGTAGGTGCTATTTGTGAGCTGGAAGCTGCGTGAGAGCCACTCCGTAAGTATCTTCAAATGCCCGGATGAGGATACGAGTCATACGTTCGAGAAATTGCCCGATAGGATTTGAATCGTCCGTTACAGTCACTACTCTATATCTCATTTACTCCGAGTTGTATTGGAGCTATATAGGAATTCGGAGGCATATAGGAGCCTTACGTATATGAGCTAGATGATAACCAGATGGGGATACGAATTGTACGTGAAGTTTCTCGTTCGAACAATTACTCAATAGCTCATGTGCTTCACAAGCTTCGAGTTGTCCGAGTAATACATGTTCCAGTTGCAGCTCGATTGACTTGTCGACTAAGATAGATAGAAAGATAGTTTATTGCAAAAACACCAAAACAAGGCAGATTGCATGTTACATAACTGACAGTACAGGACAATAATGTTAAGTCTTGAAGATACTGAATTAATAATTCGTTATTTACATGTTATGTGGAGGGTTTATACAATGTGTCACTCCATTAAGTAGCCATAGCATTTCTTCTGCTCTTGAAGAATTGAATATTACATAACGGTGGGATTTCATGATATGACAATGGGCGGAGCTTAGATGATGATCTGATTGGTCAGCCTCAAAGGTCAACGCTAGATATATAGCTAGGGGTTGCTAGAACTATATCGAATGCTATGGTGAGAGAAGCCAGAACAGAGTTTGAGGTAGGTATGAACCCAGGATTCTGGAGGTTTTGGGGAAGAATCTGAGCAAGATAAACAGTTGTCGGGTTGATTGTGGTAATTAGTCATACTTTTATACAATGGAACGAAACCCCATCCAGTCCTTGAGCACTACAAGTTACTCTTATTAGCCCAAGACGTCGGTTTTGCCGGGTCCACTTGAGGGGTTTTCGGTCGTTTACAGTAATTGTCAGGTCCATTTGGGTAATCAGTCATACCCCCATTCAAACGAACACATTCACAGAACACATCCCCGTCCTAATGTAGGACTTTGGATTCCATAATAATGAAATACCATCGAGGTGGAATTTATTGGCCAATTGCAACTGTATATAAATTGTTTATATTTGTCGATGGCACATTACTGTGTAATTGTGTAGCATACATGTCCGGAGAAAAAAGTGGGAAGCGCGTGCCCTTGAACCACTTTATCGCGACACCGCTGCCTCTGGAGTTGATGATATCTTGTTTCGGTGAAAACACAAACTAGATGGGTGATAATGGATGGTAGCGCCATGCAAAGCTTCGAAATTCGTTCCGGTTCGAAATCGTCCCCAGACTTCGATTCGATTCGATTCATCCGCGCTGATTCGGATATTTTCGAGTCGTAGAGACGTTTCGAAAATCGGCCAAGTGTCTTCTCTTGAACGCCTGTATAGGAGACCTAATGATAGAAGAAGAGTTCGAGTATATTTTCCGCTTCCGAAGCTACTTCGATTCCGTTCTGGAATATTCCTCTTTTTTGACTTACTTGCCGAAACAGACGAGTCGTCGCCGATTACAATACTCGAGCGACGTAAACTGGCAATACTAATGTCTGTTACGAGGTGCAATATGAAGAACGCGAGATTCGAGTTGACATTAGATTTGATTTGAAATTATCTGCCTGCTTCGATTCGGGATTCGATTTTATACGGAATTTGAGATTTGTAAAGCCCTAATGGATGGATTGCTGTCAGATTCTTTATTCACGGTACACATACATGTAAAATGGTTGCAAATAAACATATTGCACAAATGTGAAAGTAAAGGACGTGTTATACACATGCACTCAATAGCTAAGAAAATCTATCAGTACACTTATTTGGGAAAATAGGATATCGATTACCAATGATTTCCTTTACACGTTGCAAACTATCACAAAAGTATTTCTTCCAGTTTGTGATCATATGATAGTTTTTTGAGTAAGCATGAAATAAGAATTTAACCCACACTTAACATTACAAGGTCGATGTCGTCAGAAACTGTTAGCAACGTATTAGGCGAAGAGTGCCACAAAACAATTATTGGTGGCCCGGCACGTTCAAAACTCTAGTTTTATGTTGCATTCCGCTTTTTGGACCGCGCAAATGTTCGGCTCAAATCTTAACCCTTTACCTGAAATGAAAAGCAGACGACACTTGCAAACAAAATTCTTGAATAACTATTTTTTTTCATATTTTGTCTCAAAAACATAGGTTATGACCCCTCGACGAGCTCGTTCCAAAGAGGGGTCATAACCTATGTTTTTGAGACAAAAATGAAAACAATAATGAAAATTATATTGTCGATTTTTATGAATAGCGCTGGCCGGTTTTGGCCGTTACGTTGGGTAAAGGATTAAAAATTTAAAAATTATGAGGTACCCGTCGGAAAACTTGGGGTACCTGTCGCAAGATGTTCCACCCAAGAGGGTTGCAAATTAGCTTCCCAACAGTTGTAAAATCGGTATCCACACAAGGGGTAAAAGGGAAATTAGAATTCTGAAGATAATCTTCCCCCGCTCTCCATTTAAGACTCTCAAGCCACATCCCTGTCAGTTCCCTCCTGGCTCTCTTCTGGCTACTGCTATTGTTCAACAACTATTCTACCGTTCTATTGTTCGGAAGTACTACGGCAGAGTGGAAGAATCATCAACTTAGTACAACACCAACCCCAAAATGTTTTTAACTTATCATGTTTGTTCTCAACCACAGTTCTCCAAACTTGTGTAAGTTTCTACACACATGGATTATTCAGTTTTACTTGTTTGTATCAGAAGATTGCATCGTCTAATTCTACAAACTCCACTTCATGTAATTAATTGAGCATATCTGTTTTTCAATTTCCCGAGTTCAAAAGGTAGAGTGCGTGCACTACAAAAAAATATAGGTTCTCTTTAGAACCAAAACTGGTTCTAATCTTGTCTCCTTTGTTTAATAATGATTGATTTGAGACAACCTCGTATAAGCTCTAAACTTACGGTTGAAACCACCTCAATTTATGTTTAATTCTGTTAATATTTAGTGTTAATCTTTAAAAATTTATTTGATTTGAAATAAATACTATTTAAAAAGAACTTGTTCCATCTCAGGGACAAGATTAGAACCAGTTTTGGCTCTAAAGAGAACCAATATTTTTTGCAGTGTGGTTTAGTATTGTACGTGATTTCTCAAAATCATTAAAAGCATCATGCTTGGTTTAGAATAGTTTCGCTAGGCGGTTGGAGCCGACGGAAACTCTCCGTGACTATTCGTTGTAGAGTGGGATCTATGTTTAGAAGTGGAATAATAATCTACCAGAGTAAAGACTCTATATCTTATACCATTGAGAATGAAAATCTTAATCCTTTGACACAGAAGATCTTATTCCATTGAGAATGAAGATCGTGTACCATTGAGAATGAAGATCTTATACCATTGAGAATGAAGATCTTATACCATTGAGAATAACGATCTTATACCATTGAGAATGAAAATCTTAATCCTTTGACACAGAAGATCTTATTCCATTGAGAATGAAGATCGTGTACCATTGAGAATGAAGATCTTATTCCAATGAGAATGAAGATCTTATACCATTGAGAATGAAGATCTTAATCCTTTGACACAGAAGATCTTATTCCATTGAGAATGAAGATCGTGTACCATTGAGAATGAAGATCTTATTCCACTGAGAATGAAGATCTTATACCATTGAGAATGAAGATCTTATACCATAGAGAATGAAGTTCTTATACCATTGAGAATGAAGATCTTATTCCATTGAGAATGAAGATCTTATTCCTTTGACAATGACGATCTTATTCAATTGCGAATGAAGATCTTATACCATTGAGAATGAAGATCTTATTCCATTCAGAATGAAGACCTTTTACCATTGAGCATGAAGATCTTCTACCATTGAGAACGAACATCTTATATCATTGAGAATGAAGCTCTTATTCCTTTGACACTGAAGATCTTATTCCACTGACACTGAAGATCTTATTCCATTGAGAATGAAGATCTTGTACCATTGAGAATGAAGATCTTATACCATTGAGAATGAAGATCTTGTACCATTGAGAATGAAGATCTTGTACCATTGAGAATGAAGAGCTTATATCATTGCGAATGAAAATCTTGTTCCACTGAGAATGAAGATCTTATTCCATTGCGAATGAAGATCTCATTCCTTTGACACTGAAGATCGTATAACATTGAGAATGAAGATCTTATACCATTGAGAATAAAGATCTTATTCCATTGAGAACGAAGATATTATTCCACTGAGAATGAAGATCTTATACCATTGAGAATGAAGATCTTATACCATTGAGAATGAAGATCTTATACCATTGAGAATGAAGATCTTATACCATTGAGAATGAAGATCTTATACCATTGAGAATGAAGATCTTATACCATTGAGAATGAAGATCTTATACCATTGAGAATGAAGATCTTATACCATTGAGAAAGAAGATCTTAATCCTTTGACACTGAAGATCTTATTCCATTGAGAATTAAGAGCTTAATCCTTTGACACTGAAGATCTTATACCATTGAGAATGAAGATCTTATTCCATTGAGAATGAAGATCTTATACCATTGAGAATGAAGATCTTATACCATTGAGAATGAAGATCTTAATCCTTTGACACTGAAGATCTTATTCCATTGAGAATTAAGAGCTTAATCCTTTGACACTGAAGATCTTATACCATTGAGAATGAAGATCTTATTCCATTGAAAATGAAGACCTTATACCATTGAGAATGAAGAGCTTATACCATTGAGAATGAAGATCTTATACCATTGAGAATGAAGATCTTATACCATTGAGAATGAAGAGCTTAATCCTTTGACACTGAAGATCTTATACCATTGAGAATGAATATCTTATTCCTTTGACAATGAAGACCTTATACCATTGAGAATGAAGAGCTTATACCATTGAGAATGAAGATCGTGTACCATTGAGAATGAAGATCTTATACCATTGAGAATGAAGATCTTAATCCTTTGACACTGAAGATCTTATTCCATTGAGAATTAAGAGCTTAATCCTTTGACACTGAAGATCTTATACCATTGAGAATGAATATCTTATTCCTTTGACAATGAAGACCTTATACCATTGAGTATGAAGAGCTTATACCATTGAGAATGAAGATCTTAATCCTTTGACACTGAAGATCTTATACCATTGAGAATGAAAATCTTATACCATTGAGAATGAAGATCTTATACCATTGAGAATGAAGATCTTATTCCATTGAGAATGAAGACCTTTTACCATTGAGAATGAAGATCTTATTCCATTGAGAATGAAGACCTTTTACCATTGAGAATGAAGATCTTATTCCATTGAGAATGAAGACCTTTTACCATTGAGCATGAAGATCTTCTACCATTGAGAACGAAGATCTTATATCATTGAGAATGAAGCTCTTATTCCTTTGACACTGAAGATCTTCTACCGTTGAGAATGAAGATCTTATTCCATTGAGAATGAAGATCTTATACCATTGAAAATGAAGATCTTATTCCATTGAGAATGAAGATCTTATACCATTGAAAATGAAGATCTTATACCATTGAGAATGAAGATCTTATTCCATTGAAAATGAAGATCTTATACCATTGAAAATGAAGATCTTATTCCATTGAGAATGAAGATCTTATACCATTGAGAATGAAGATCTTATAACATTGAGAATGAAGATCTTATTCCACTGAGAATGAAGATCTTATTCCTTTGACAATGACGATCTTATTCCATTGCGAATGAAGATCTTATTCCATTGAGAATGAAGATCTTATACCATTGAGAATGAAGATCTTATAACATTGAGAATGAAGATCTTATTCTACTGAGAATGAAGATCTTATGCCATTGAGAATGAAGATCTTATACCATTGAAAATGAAGATCTTATTCCACTGAGAATGAAGACCTTTTACCATTGAGAATGAAGATCTTATACCATTGAAAATGAAGATCTTATACCATTGAGAATTAAGATCTTATTCCATTGAGAATGAAGACCTTTTACCATTGAGCATGAAGATCTTCTACCATTGAGAACGAAGATCTTATATTATTGAGAATGAAGATCGTATTCCTTTGACAATGACGATCTTATTCCATTGAGAATGAAGATCGTATACCATTGAGAATGAAGATCATATACCACTGAGAATGTAGATCTTATATTATTGAGAATGAAGATCTTGTTCCACCGAGAATGAAGATCTTATTCCTTTGATTCTGAAGATCTTATACCATTGAGAATGAAGATCTTATACCATTGAGAATGAAGATCTTATACCATTGAAAATGAAGATCTTATTCCACTGAGAACGAAGATATTATTCCACTGAGAATGAAGATCTTATACCATTGAGAATGAAGATCTTATTCCACTGAGAATGAAGATCTTATTCCTTTGACTCTGAAGATCTTATACCATTGAGAATGAAGATCTTATACCATTGAATATGAAGATCTTATACCATTGAGAATGAAGATCTTATTCCACTGAGAACGAAGATATTATTCCACTGAGAATGAAGATCTTATACCATTGAGAATGAAGATCTTATTCCACTGAGAATGAAGATCTTATTCCTTTGACTCTGAAGATCTTATACCATTGAGAATGAAGATCTTATACCATTGAATATGAAGATCTTATACCATTGAGAATGAAGATCTTATTCCACTGAGAACGAAGATATTATTCCACTGAGAATGAAGATCTTATACCATTGAGAATGAAGATCTTATTCCACTGAGAATGAAGATCTTAAGTTTTTACTAAGTTCCTCAGAGGTCGTTGCCAATGGCAACTATTTTTGACAGAAATGGAAGAAAATCGATATCACCCATCTTGAGGTCACCCCAAACAATCACACCAAGCTTCAAAGCGATCCGGTCAAAAATATGCAATACAGACCGCGCTAAAGGGAATTATTGAGGTCCGACTAAACTAGGTTCACAGAATGTTGCCATCAGCAACGTTTTTCGACGGAAGTTGAAGAAAATCGAACACGAAGTTCATGGAAGGTCGTTGCCAGTGGCAACATCTTTTGACAGAAATTGAAGAAAATCGACCGCTCCCATCTAGAGCTAACTCCAAACAAACATACCAAGTTTTAAACCATTCTGATCAGAAATGTACCGCGTGGGGCGTGCCAAAGGACTATATTGATGCCTGACTAAACTAAGTTCAAAGGTCCTTGCCCCGGGAACATTTTCTGGCGGAAATGGAAGAAAATTGATATCTCCCATCTAGATGTCACCTCAAACAAGCATACCATGTTTCAAAACAGTTTGGTCATAAATGTGCCCTGTGGGGAGTGCCAAAGGGAAATATTGAGGTCTGACTTGGGACAACATTTTTGCCCCGATCCGATAATAAATGTGCCCTGCAGGGTGTGCCAAATGGAAATTTTGATGCATAACTGCACTAAGTTCGTCAAAGGTCGTTGCCAGCGGCAACATTTCTTGGCGGATATCGAAGAAAATCGAAGAAGCATACCAAGTTTTAAACCGATCTGATCAAAAATGTGCCCTGTACGGCATGCCAAAGGAATATATTGATGCCTGACTAAACTACGTTCAAAGGTCGTTGCCAGCAGCAACATGTTTTGGCGGAAATGGAAGAAAATCGATAGCTCCCATCTAGAGGTCACCCAAATAAGTGTGCCATGTTTCAAAGCAATCCGCCCATGAATGTGCCCTGTAGGGTGTGCCAAAGGGAAATATTGCGGTCTGACTAAACTGAGTTCTAAAAACGTTGACAGCGGCAGCATTTTTGACGGAAATTGACGAAAATCGATCGCTCCCATCGAGAGGTCACCCCAAACAAGCATACCAAGTTTCAAAGCGATTTGATCATAAATGCGACCTGTGAGGTGTGCCAAAGGAAATTGTGGTCGTACGTCGACGGACGAGAAGTGATGGCAATAGCTCAGCTTGACTTTGTCAAGTTGAGCTAAAAATCTAAGATTTTCACAACGATTTACTCCCACACAGTCAGGATTTAAATTTGCCCCGATTAGCGGGAATCAGTTTTCAGTGTTTTTAAATAATTTAGAATTTGGGAGTATTGTTATATCCTTGGAAGCGCATCCAGTACATATCCCACAAAAACAAACCTCATCTTTATTAATTCACCAGAGCTGGACCCTTCAGGGCTCAGTTCCAATTTTGGCAACATTCTTGTGCACGTAGAACACATGTTGAAACCAACAGCAAATGGTCTTGCTGATGGAAGTTACAGTACCTTAGAAGTGGTTTCTCATGAAGTCTTGGCTGCCTATATAGGCAGCCAAGACTTCACTAGACATCACAGCTAAAGCAAAGTGTTACCTTACTATGCGGGGGCAAAAATAAATTGAACACTTTAGGCCTTTAAGGGCACATCAGAATCGATAAGAATCAAATGCACATTTTCCTTGAATCAAAGCTGATTCGCATTGTTTTCTTTAGGATAATGATAATAAGAATCGATTCTGATTTTCGCATGAATTGTAGTCGCTGACTGTGCAATAATTTCTTAGTCGCGATACGGTTTTTAGTGCTCTGTCCTCTTTTCTTTCCACGACATTGTAGACCTTCATTTGTCTCGGTCTATTGATGTCATAATTTGTCGCGACCACACAGTGATCTGGTCGACAAAAGACTGTTTTTATGACAGTTGTCCCGTACATGCTATTATACTAATACCATGCTGTGTTAATTAGGAATCGGTGTGCTGAAAAATTAACATTACATACCTATTTATGCTGATAAATTCAACCTAATTTTAAAACTCCAAACATATTCGTCCAACTGGGACACAGTAATGATTCGTATTACATAGTATGCTTATCCAATTACAGTATCGGCAATGTAACGCGCGCATTAATATGATAAAATGATAATAAGTATATATGCAGTGTTTTTGCATGTGGTAGAAGTTCTAGTGTTTCTGTCCTTCTCAACACTGACTAGGAAAATGCAGCTGGTTGGTATGTTGGTTTAGGACCGACGGAAGGATTTGCGTCCTCTAGGTGTGGCTGCCTTTCGGTTCCATGAGCGGTTTGTTTGGCACGCCCCCCCCCCCCCCTTAATGTTTTCTTTGGCATCGCTTGGGGACTCTCTTGGAGGCCTATTCTTTGTGTGAATTGTAATATCGTCATTGCCTGTTATTTTTGGTATTGTTGTTGAGGAGAGCGTGTTAATTTCAAATAGCCCCTAACGGAGCCACCGACTCCAACGACGCTTGATGTCGGTATGAATGTTAACATTTGGAACTCCAGAGGCCGTTTTCCGGCCGATCACAGACTGCGTCCTTATGTCATTAAGAGGGATGACTGCAAGGTAAATGTGTGTTGTAGACCAATCAATATTTTTTTTTAATTTTTGCAACTATGCTGACTCAGACTCGGTGCCGCCCCCCCCCCCCCCACCCCCTATAAAACACCTTGACAACCTTGACAACACCTATGGTAATTTTTTTACCATTCAATTCGACTGGTCCAAAGTATACTGCATACCAAACAACAGTTCTCTGTTCCGTGTGGTTTGGGAAATATGGACATTTGAAAATATGTTTATTTTTAGCTTCTGGGGTTTCCGGGAGCGCGGTGGCTCAGTTGGTAGAGGTGCAGGCTGCAAGCCGAAAGGTCCTCGGTTCGAATCCCACCTGCGGCAACCGCGTTGTGTCCTTGGGCAAGACACTTCATCCCCATTGCCCGATGACGCCGTGTACTAAGGCGTACTGCACGTCGATGGTACGCATGTCTTCAACCAATCTAACCCTGCCTGTGCTGCAGTGCGGAGTTACGATGTTGGGGAGCTGGCAGCTGCTCGTCGTTGCTCGGTGGTTCTCTCCGGGTACTCCGGCTTCCTCCACCCGTAAAACTGTCACGGTCATGATTAGCCATTGTGCATAAATATGTGACCTTAAACATCAATAAATAAATAAATAAATATTCTGGGGTTTCCGCGGGGACACGGGAAATTGTTTTGGCATGAATCAAGTACTTATCAATCAATAACACCATTTATCTACTTTATACGTAAAAACAGTAACGTTTTATCTTTTATCGTTATCGAAAACTCGCCGTCAATAAAAAATCTTTTATCGTTACTGCAGTAAGAATAAAAGTCACGTGATATCGCAAGAATACAACGTTCACGCCCATCTCATTTGCATGACGTACTATTTCATTCAACACTTTGAATAACTAATTATCGCTGCCGCGGATCGAAACAAATAAAACGGGGCGTATTTATCGAAATGTATTGAATAAAAATGAAGGCCATTAATTAAACTTACTGAATTGTAAAAATAAAATTTGACGGAAAAGAGTAAAAATTAGTAACTTACACTTTTTCAAATGAGACTTTTTCACCCTTCGAGACTTTAATTATCCTGACGTTCAAACAGAATTCAGTTTCTTCAACATTTTTCAAAATGTGACGTCAAACGTCGGAAAGTACAAATAACCAGATATTTTTCACATTAGTGATTATCTGGTTGAAGGCTAGATTATTTTTAGTGGTCTGCATTTGTTAATCAAAACTTGTTTTATTACGGGAGTGGGGGAGGTGGGGGTGTAGATAAAAGGGTTATATACACATGGTGTTTGTAAAAAATCTTTTATCGCGACTCGAGCGTTTTCGGGGGCTACAAAGCTACTCGTCGCTGCGCGACTCGTAGCTACATATGCCCCCGAAAACGCTCTCGTCGCGATAAAAGATTTTTTACAAACACCATGTGTATATAACCCATATATATCAAATTTGGTTAAAATCGGACCATTGATTCAGAAAACAGAAATTTTGGGCGGGGACAAAAATATTGCGCCTCCTTTTACAAAGGCAAATATTTACACACGAACTTCATTTGAATACATTTGATTCCATACCCTAAAAGAAAGCTCTATGCCAAATATCAAGACAAGACACTACACACACTGGTTCATTAGAAGACATTTTTTTAAGAATTTTGGTGGATTTCCCCCACACTCTCCCAATAAGGCTGGGCAAGTTGATTTTAAAAAAAATGCGATTTTAGAACAAGCAATCATTTCAAATAACTAAAACTGTTTCAGCTGTTTAGGAGGGGCAGGTGCAAACACCATGTTCACGGACGACGAATACCAGATGGTGAGTGATCACTTAAGCTCATCCTAACTTTCAGTCAGGTGAGCTAACAAACCATATAGCTATCTGTAGATTCCTACATTGAAATGTGAGACGGGCTTCAAAAGAATGATGTACCCGCCTAACTGCAATATGTGTTGTGAATTGTCTTCGGTCTTTAAATCCTCAACGGTCGAACAGAATCATGACATATACAAAATAGTAAATTCAAAGTGACTGAAAGGGTGGGTTATACCACCGCCCCGAGTGAAATCTCATGGGGAAGGCAAATTATGTCAAAGAAGCCATGAAAAGTCACCAAAAATACTTAGTAATGCATGGGGATAGGACGGCACCAAAGGCTGGCCCCCGAAGAGAGATGTCTTCAAATTTGTGTGTTGTATTTTTGGATCAGCTTATTCGTTGTCCTGATAATAACAGAAGGAAACATTTATCATACTAAATTCAACCAGGAAACAAGTACCAAACTATGATAAACTAGGAAACCATACTACAATCAACCAGGAAACATGTACCATACAATAATCAACCAGGACACATGTACAGTACCACGCTCAACTAGGAAACATGTACAGTACCACGTTCAACTAAGAAACATTTACAGTACCACGCTCAACCAGAAACATGTACTAGACTATGATTAACGACGAAACATGTACCAGACTAGGATCAACGAGGAAACATGTACTAAACTACCATCAGCCGGGAACATGTACCATACTATGATCAACCAGATAACATGTCCCATACAATGTTGGCAACTCGTACCATACTACAATCAACCAGGAAACATGTACCATTCTGCAATCAACCAGGAAACATGTACCACACAATGATCAACCAGGCAAAATGTACCATACAATGATCAACCAGGTAACATGTACCATACAATGATCAACCAGGAAACATGTACCATACAATGATCAACCAGGCAATATGTACCATACAATGATCAACCAGGCAACATGTACCATACAATGATCAACCAGGCAACATGTACCATACACTGATCAACCAGGCAACATGTACCACACAATGATCAACCAGGCAACATGTAGCATGCAATGGTCAACAAGAAAACATGTACCATACAATGATCAACCAGGCAACATGTACCATACAATGATCAACCAGGCAACATGTACCATACAATGATCAACCAGGCAACATGTACCATACAATGATCAACCAGGCAACATGTATCACACAATGATCAATGCGGAAACATGTAGCATACAATGATCAACCAGAAAACATGTGCCATACTATGATCAACCAGAAAAGTCACCACACAATCATCAACCAGGAAGAATCACCACACAACGGTCAACCAGGAAACAAGTACCAAACTATGATCAACCAGGAAACATGTACAAAATTACGATCAGCTAGGAGCGTGTGCCATACTATGATCAACCTGGAAACAAGTGTCATAATATGATGAACCAGGAAACATGCACCACACAATGATCAACTAGAAAACCTGCACCACAACATGATGAACTATGAAGCATGCGCCATTCAGTGATCAACCAAGAAACATGTACCATACATTTATCAACTAGAAAACGCGTACCATACTGTGATCAACCAGCAAACGCATCACACAGTGATCAACCAGGAAACATGTACCATACAATGATCAACCAGGAAACAAGGACCAAACTATGATCAACCAGGAACGTGAACCATAATACGATCAAGTAGGAAACATGTACCATACTAAAATAAACCAGGAAACACTCCACACAATGATCAACCAGGAAACATGTAACATACAATGGTCAACCAGGGGCCAATACTATCAACCAATTTGTACTTGTAAGTTCAGGATGACAAGTGCTCTGCTGTCCCAATACTATAACTAATCAATTACAAACAACAAATCAAAAGTGTCATAGCGTAATTATGATTTGTGGAAAAATACAAAACAACCGTTGTCGTCGGTAACACTTTACAAAGGTTGTAAATTTGTATTTTTGTTTGTGAACAGGTGAGAAAATTTACCAACCAAAATTTGTATGCAATTCGTACTGAGAAATTTGTGAGTTTCACTTTTCACAAAAGTTGTCGTATACCTGTTTCGTTCAAGATGGCGTATTCTTCAGACGAAGATTTTGATATCGCAATATTAGACCAACGATTTTCTCACCGACGGTTTGACGTTCCTTTTGCGTGATAATTCGGGAAACGTTATAGGGTTCCTGAGAGTGTGGTGGATTTTTTTGGTGGAGAGAATTGAGCCACATTTGGAACCTAAAACTAATCCGAATAATCCGTTGGCACCTCATCTACAGATTTTGGGGTTTTTTTACACTTCCTCGGAACAAACGGTTTTTATCATGTGATACAGGACTGTCTCGAATAGGTAGGGAGAGGGTTAAGCGGATAATGCATAATGTGACACCACTGGTAACTGGGTTAGCTCCTGATAGTATTCGTTGACCGTCCAACCCGATTGTAGTAGCTGAACAGTTTAACCCTTTACCCAACGCAGACGATATCAAAATTTATTATTTTAAATATCATTTTTTTTAATTTTTCAAAAAGTTTCAACAAAACCATATCATGTGACCCCTCATTGTAACAAGCTCAATGAGTTCCAATGAGGGGTCACATGATATGTGACCCCTCATTGGAACTCATTGAGCCCTCATTGGAACGAGCTCAATGAGCTTGTTCCAATGATGGGTCACATGATATGGTTTTGTTGAAATATTTTGAAAAATGTAATTTCTTCAACTGCTCAATTTGCATATTACGCGCGCGAAAGCGGGCGATTCGTTAGATAATGGGTTAAGGAACTACGTAGCATGCCAAACATATGCTGAGTTGTGAATGTATCTCATATTTGCATCATACCACCCGCTAGAGACGAAAGAAGTTATCTAAATCGCAACCATGTCCATAGTTTGAACGTCGCCATTGCATGTGTTCCAAATTTGAAGGTTTACTTCATTAGTAGCCGCTCGCCTGGAGCTGGCATGATTATCATGTTGTGCGCGAATCTGAACTATGGAGTACTTTCGAGAACCAGGGACGTAGACCTTTTCCCGGAGCATTGGTCCTGGGGGATGGCGCATATGTATGCAATGACTGGTTGTTTCCGCCGTTTTCTGATGGCTGTACAGAGGCACAAGCTCTTTTCAACTGGGCACATAGGAAAGGACGAAATCCGGTGGAACGTTGCTATGGGGTTGTAAACAAACATTTTTACGCCCTGGAGGCAGCCGTCAGGCTTAGAGAAATGGACAAAACGGTGGAATTATGTCAATGAACATTTGTTTTACACAATCTGTGTTAACGAGGTGAAGATGATGGTGCTGACATCGTAGTGCCTTCCAATGATTACGGAAACTACTGAGGGTGGGAACGTAAGGCAACAACTTCTTCAGCATTTCATTTAATTGTAAAAGGTTTTGATTCCCCAAAAATAAAATACAGCAAATTCAATATTTGTATGTGGAATATTGCAGTTATTGGTGTTAATGGAACTCCCTCATTGAGACAGTTCCATTGACAACAATATTTCTATAGATTTATTAATAAATTTACAGAATGCATGAGTTCCCAAACCGCTGCAACTTCCCATACACTATGGAGAACACAAGTATAACTTATAATCTATTTTTGGCATGTTTGGAAAACTGTTTGCGTTGAAATAAAAGAGGGTGTACTGACTTCATGTTTATGTTGTAAATGGTGGGGAAGTGTGGGGAGTGCTACAAATGTTGAAAGAAACCTCGAGTAAAACAAGAGGTGGACGAAGCGCCCAATCAACACATCGAAGACGAAAAACACACCAGGACACGACAGCCTATGATATGTGAGACAATTTTAATAAATCCATAAAATTTGAATATAAGCAGACCCGGATTGGAGACCTGGATCTAATTATACCTAGATGCAGTTAAAATTAGAAGTCCTGTCACGAACTGTGCGCTTATCTAGGCTTAATTGCGCTTAGGTATTGCGCGCAATTGTCATATCGAATGGCATCCAAAGTACGACTGGTTCTCCTGGTTACTCAAAGCAAACACAGGCAATGTTTCTGCCAATGGGCCCGGAGGTCCATTGGCTGAAACATTGCTTGTGCACAGGCCATACGTGCAGAATTTGATAGCCTTACTATGGTCATAACCCGTAGATTAGACGCGTTATCTGTGCACATTTCATGACAGGACTTCTAGTTGTAACTGTATGTACGGTTCAAGTGAAAACGTTTAGCATTTTCCCTTTTTTGTCTATCTCATTATCACAAAGATGGATCAAACCATTCGACATCTCCAGTAGTGGAAGAGAAAAATAACAAAGTTATGGCATCATTGAGACATTTTTTGTAGCACAACCCTCGGTCATTATTTCTTTGAAAACTCCGTCTGTGATCTTTCCAAGAATTAATGGCAAAATTGGCTGCTATAAATTTGTTCCAGAGTCTCTCTTTCTTTATCCAAACTCTCTCGTTCTCCCTCCATCCCTCCCTTTCTCCCTGACCGCCAACCTTCCCTCCTACCCCATCCCAACCACCTCCCTCCCTTCTTCCCCTCCCTTCATCTATCCATCCTTCCAGCTGCTCCCTCTCCCTCTCTCTCTCTCTCTCTCTTCTTCTCTAATGATTTTCTAGGAATAGTAATAGAGGCTGCAACAAGTGATTTTAAGGGGCTATATAAGTAATGGAATTTTGTTTTTTTTTAAATTCTCACCTCTTATATTCCTTAAATTCAGATTAAATATTCACAAATTATACATCAAAATAAAGTGTGGGGTGAATAGAACACGAAAGACGTATGCAATGAACTCATAGAGTGGACAGCAGGCACCACTGGTACCTGGAAGTCTGCTATCGTATTCGACCAGAACTGATAATAAAATAATATTTCGTAGGAACAACTCGTGGCCGAATGTGCTTCAGATATTCAATAACAAAGCTAGGCGTTCAAAACACTTTCGAGTGCAGCGACAGGACTGCATTTTGGAAAAGGACAACACTGTCTGCATATTTTTATTGAAGATGGTTTCCATGCTCGACAGACATGCGCAAATCACTCGATACCACGAATTTCCATCGAAAAACAAAATCGCAATTCTAAGAAATTTCAGCAGATGTCATGATACCGTGCATTGAATATGGTAACTGTGTAATCTCTGTCTAATAACAGTATACTGTATAAAGGCGAACCTTTTCATTATTTGATTTTAGACGGCGTTGTTTTTACATGCTTTTTTCCGTACGATGACGGCGACCGGAAATCGAAAGTATACTCATACGTAAACAAAAGCAATGGCTTTGGAATTTTCCCCCAAGCAGCTCTGTAGCCGTGTTTTGAAGAATTTTGATCCCCTAACTTTGTTCTTGGATATATAAAGCACATTTGGCGACAAGTTGTTTTCGTGAAATATTAAATTGCCAGTTCTGGTGCGAATACGGCAGAAGACTTCCAGGAACCAGTGGTGCCTACAGTCGACTCTATGAGCTGATTACACGTGTGTTTCGTGTTCTATACATCCCAACCTTCATTTTGATGTATATTTTGTATATATTTAATTTGAATTGAAGGAATATCAGAGGTGAGAATTTCCAAAATAAACAAAATTTCATTACTTATATAGGCCCTTAATGACAGTTGCCCAATGTTTGCAACGTTCTCCCAATAACAGCTTGTTAACACGAAGCGCGCGTGGCCCCGCATTACAATAATAAAACATATCGAGGATATCTGTGCAAATAAATTAGTGATTACAATGCCTGAGAGAGAAGCGTACCATACAAACATCTGTGATCCATATCACGATTTGTTATTACAAACTATTTAGCAAAGGCTCGAACTGCACAGATCGAAAATTCTTGGGTACTATAAAACATTTGTAGATCGTGTAACAAATTTGTTTTCACAAGGATTTTTAACAATTGTGTTTGCCCACAATTGTTAAAGTTTAAGAGTATTGATCCCAGGAAATATGTAACATACAATGACCAATCAGGAAACATGTACCATACTACGATCAACAAGGAAACATGTACCATACAATGACCAACCAGGAAACATGTACCATACTACGATCAACAAGGAAACATGTACCATACAATGACCAACCAGGAAACATGTACCATACTATGATCAACCATGAAACACACCACACAGTGATTAGCCAGAAGACATGTAACATACAATGACCAACCAGGAAACATGTACGATACTATGTCCAACCAGGAAACATGTACAACACATTGATCAACCAGGAAACGTGTACCATACTATGATCAAGCAAGAAACAGGTACCATACTATGATCAACCAGGAAACAAGAACCAAATTACAATTTACCCGCAAACAAGTACCATACTACGATCAGCTAGGAAACATATACCATACTACGATCAATCAGGAAACAAGTACCATGCCATGATCACACAGGAAACATGTTCCAAACTACTATAAGCCAGAAAACATGTACCAAACTACGCTCAGCCACTAAACATGTACCAAACTCTGACCAGCCATGAAATATGTACCAAACTACGATCAGCCACGAAACTTGTACCAAGCTACGATCAACCAGGAAGCAAGTACCAAACTACGATCAACCAAACAACAAGTACCAAACTACGATCAACCAGGAAACAAGTACCATACTACGATCAACCAGAAAGCATTACCAAACTACGATCAGCCAGGAAATATGAACTAAACTATGATCAACCAGAAAATGTACCAAACCAAAATCAACGAGGAGACATGCACCAAACTACGATCAGCAAAGAAACAAGTACCATACTATGATCAACCAGGAAACAAGTACCATACTATGATCAACCAGAAAACATGTACCAAACTACGATCATCCAGGAAACAAGTACCACTATATGATCAACCATGAAAATTGTACCATACCATACAATGATCCACCAGGACACATGTACCATACTATGATCAACCAGCAAAGAAGCACCATATATTGATCAACCTTGAAACATGTACCGTACTATGATCAACCAGGAAATCTCGACTGTACTGCAATCAATCAGGAAACAAGTACCATACTTTGATCAGCTAAGAAGCATGAACTAAACTATGATCAACCAGGAAATGTACCAAACCACAATCAACGAGGAGACATGCACCAAACTACGATCAGCTAGGAAACAAGTACCATACTATGATCAACCAGAAGCATGTACCAAACTACGATCATCCAGGAAACAAATACCATTGTATGATCAGTAAACATGTACCACACCATACAATGATCCACCAGGACACATGTACCATACTGTAGTACAACCAGCAAACAAGTACCATATAATGATCAACCGGGAAACATGTACCATACAATCATCAACCAGGAAACATGTACTGTACTATGATCAACCAGGAAATCTGTACTGTACTACAATCAACCAGGACACAAGTACCATACTGTGATCAGCCAGGAAACGTGTACCATACTATGATCAACCAGGAAACATGTACCATACTACAATCAACCAGGAAACACGCAATGTACTACAATCAACCCAGAAACTAGAACAGTACTTTGATCAGTCAGGAGATGTGCATCATACTATGATCAACCAAGAAACATGTTCAATATTACGATCAACCAGGAAAGGTGTACCATACAACGATCAACCAGGGAACATGTACCATAGAATAGTCAACCAGGAAACAAGTACCATACTATGATCAGTCAGAAAACACGTACCATACAACGATCAACCAGGAAGCATGTACCGTACTGTGATCAACCAAGAAACAAGAACTGTGCTATGATCAGCCAGGAAACATGACAATATACCCCAACATAACTGCAATTGACGTGTGACTGCCTGGCGCAAATTCTATTTAATCAGTGGTAATCGTTTTCCAAATTACAGAAGCCCTTTTGAACAAATGCATACATGATGATACACCCCCTCCACCCTCACCCCCCACCCCCACCATAGCATCAAATTCGATTTAAAGTGCAAGCCAACCAGGCAGTTGCCTTTTGTGTACCTATGATTTCTTAACTGAGCATAAAATGGGTCACATATTTTAGGGGCTCTGGAATAAATAGAATATATCAAAATGCGATCACTATGGTCTCTCCATGTTGCCTAGTCCAATATTGACCCCTCTCTATGTTGTATAACTTTTAGAGTAGATAAAAATGTATATAACGCCCTGTGGGACCAATTTTGTATTACATGTTGACTTGCATACATAAAATAATGCCTTTCTCCCAAGCGTTTATTAACCTTTTGAACCCTAGCGGCCGTTTTTCCGGCCATCAACATGATACGTCATAACGTCATTATATAGGATGGCAGTTCAGTAAATGTGTGAGGTACAGACCAATCAATATTTTCAACGTGCAGCCCCCGAGGCTGCACGTTGAAAATATTGATTGGTCTACCCTAAATAATGAACATGGACTCTTCTAATTGCTACCACTGAACTTAGTCCGGGAGCCAGATGGGGATTTTTTGTCCGACCTTGTTTTGACGGTTAAAGTTTTTTCTTTGCAGTTTCCATTAGTCCAGGGTTACCTCTTGAAGATTCAGGGGGTGACCGTTCGGATCTCTTGGGCAACTCGAGATACTGACCGTTTTCTTTGATTCCCCGGTAAACGCCAAATTCGGTATTTGTGGATCGTTGTCGGAATATTGCTTAGCCGTTCGGAATAACCTTCGCTGCCACACTCGTGAACACGGCCCACTAAAATAAGCAGGAAGCCTCAGAGATTATGCTGCCAGAAAAACTTTCCATATCAGTGCATGAATAAGGATGTTACGGGTAAACAAGGTGCCAACCCTCTTTATTTGAAAACGTAACTCTGGTAAAAATCGCTTTCTAGCTGCTCTTTTGAATAAAAGGCGGTGCGTAGGTCAGTTATCATACAGTCTGGCAATTGTCCTTTTGTACTGATCCTATATCTCTTGTCTTTGAAAGATTTTCTCATTTGCCTGTTCTTCCATTGGTCATATTATTTTTTGTTGAAGGGATTGCTCAACATTTCTTTCGCTGTTTCATTGGTCCTGTGATTTGTCCCGGAAGATTTCCTAATTTGCTTGTTATTTCATTGGTCATATATAGGTTGTTTTATTTGTTAATTTTCTTGCTGTTTCACTGGTTCATTCTGATCTTTGTATCAATGATGGATTCTGGTGAAAAATGTTTCTTCAACTGGAAATATGGATGTGAGCAGAAGTCTGAAGGTTTGATTACTGACACGGCTGTCCGGATGAGAAACATAATTCGATGTAGCAAGATATATGGAGATGAGAAACATTTCGAGCTGCAGAACAAATTAGATCAGGGCAACGAATTAACCCTTTACCTAACATGAAAAGCAGACGACACTAGCAAAAAAAAATCTTGAATAATTAATTTTTTTCATTTTTTGTCTCAAAAACATAGGTTATGACCCCTCGTTGGAACGAGCTCGACGAGCTCGTTCCAACGAGGGGTCATAACCTATGTTTTTGAGACAAAAAATGAAAATATTTTGAAAATTAATTGGCGATTTTTGAGAATAGCGCTAGCCGGTTTTGGCCGTTACGTTGGGTAAAGGGTTAACGATAAGATGTCATGAAACTTGTGTCTCTACTTACACATCGTCTCGTCAAACTGATCGCTCCAAACGACAGCGTTAAAGTGATTCAGAAATTCCATCGAAAGTCACAAGACGATCTTTTTCCAAAGACACCTGTGTGTAATTCAATTTCCGACAGAACTGTATTTTCTGCGGCCTCCTGTGCGATACTCAGAGAGACAAAAAGCATCCCGATAGGTGGAGGCCGGCATATTTGTGTCGCGAAATTGACAAAAAACAATCTGTATTGGAAATTTGCGATAAAAGGGGTGATGCCACTGCTAACAATGTTCGCCGTCCTGTGGGTGGGGCACTCAGCGATCTGCATGTTGCAGATGCGCGGTACCATGCTGACTGTCGACAGAGGTGGTCATTATTTAAGTCAGTCATTGGTGATGCTGAATTGAGTAAACATTCGGATGGTATTGAATACGACCTCCCTTTTGAAAGTCTCGTTCGTATGCTCAAACAGGACAGGTACAGAATATGGAACTCCATCGAACTGCATTCAGCATATGAAAACTGCGCTGGTGAAAAACTATCGCGTAGAACACTTGTATTCAAACTGAAGGAGAGATTAGGAGATGATTGGGGGCGCGGTGGCTCAAAAGGTAGAGATGCAGGCTGCAAGCCGAGAGGTCTTCGGTTCGAATCCCACCTGCGGCAACCGCATTGTGTCCTTGGACAAGACACTTCACCCCCATTGCCCATGTGGGGGGGGGGGGGGGCTATGGTGACGCTGTGCACTAAGGCGTGCTGCACGCCGATGGTGCACCTGTCTTCAACCAATGCTAACCCTGCTTGTGTGGAGTTAGTATGTTGGGGAGCTGACAGTTGCTCGCCGTTGTTCGGTGGTTCTCTCCGGGTACTCCGGCTCGCTCCACCCATAAAACTGTCATGGTCATGATTGGCCATTGTGCAGAAATATGTGACCTTAAACACCAATAAATAAATAATAAATGAATAAATTAGGAGATGATCTTCTCGTGCTCACATTGCCTGTTATAGCAAACATCATAACGTTTGACACTGCACATTGTTTCATTCGAAGACGATGAACAAGAAGTTATCGCAACAAAAGCAGCCAAAGAGATAGCCAATGAAGCGAAAGCCAGTTAAATGGACAAGGAGCATTATGACACTACTATCAGTACAGAAAATGCAAAGGAATCGATTAGTGAATTAGTACACACTAAAAACTGAAGTATTAAAACTGGCACTTTCAAGGTGTTAAACCCGTTCTAACTCTTAGGGTTTGATTTTAACACTCAAAGTGCAATGCTTTAAGCACTTAGACATTACAATCGTCAGACATCTGAAACTTGAATGGATGGCACTTCCCATGTGTCTAGCATTGTTGGTTCTTCCAGAATCGTCCATAATTTGATTTGTACTTGGTGGGTACATAATTAAAAGGACACAACGCAGATGACGCGGATCAGGCTCGAGACTTCGAGCCTGATCCGCGTCATCTGTGTTGTTTCCTTTTAAGTGTCGCGACATTACACTTGTCAAGTGATATTATTGTAACACCTGTCGAGTTCTGGGATATCCACACTTGAACAAAGTGCTAGTTCAGCATTTCGAAAGTGTTAAATACAGCACTTCAAGTGTAGTTTTTAACACTTTAGTATTTAGCGTGTAATGCTGCTACTAGCGAAGGTGTCCCCGAAACTGAACAATACATTGCTCGCTATGCTCATTGGTTCTATTGTTACAAGCACAAAGAAAAAAGTCAGGCAACAATTCTACAGATAGCTCTGTCACTTAAAATGAGTAACTCGAAGAAACTTAAAAATAGCATGTATGATTATGGTATAACGTGTTCGTACACGGAATTTCGTCGTTTTAAGAAATCAGCCGCAAGAGCATCCGTGGGAGAAATCGAACACTCTGGCATATCAAATGCACAGAATGGGTTAGTTCAAGTTGTTGTCAACAATTTCGACATAAATATTGCTTCTCGGAACGGACAGTAGTCTATCATTCCCTTGCTCTTAACTCAGTCTCAGGCCGGAGAGGAAACCGAACAAGTCGGCAGAATAAAGCTGATAAAGGATGACATGTCGGATGATATTTCTTATGACATCGATATTCAAAGTTGTCACGGATCTAAACAACCAGATATACCTGAAAGGGAAGCTTTCAAATCCGTTCTGACCCTGAAATCTTTAGCAAGTCAAGCCGTCACGAAAAAGAGTGCATTTGAGACAGACTTTGCATTCTTGCAGGATGTTATAACAAAAGAAAATTGCCCTCAATACAACCAGCCTACATAGGGAGCAAGGTCAGAAGGAGCCCTCTAAGACCAAAGCAGTATACGAGCCGCTCATTGACAAGAAGCCTTTTGACCCTGACACGATGATTAGAGCTATGATCAAGGCACAAGCTCTCTCAATTGAAACGGGGCAGAAGTTCACCATTTTAACAGCTCTATCGTGTGGCAGTTCATGTGTTGTGGGCACACCCAGAGAAGTTCAGAAATATGTATTATTTGAGACTCGGTGGTACGCATGCTCTGATGAGTTTTTTGGGGGCTATCGGAACATTGATGGCTGACAGTGGATTGTCAGACATCATAGGTGCTGTATTTGGTGGAGTCATGAAAATGTTGAGCGAAACAAAATTTCCACAAAATGTGCGGGCACTGAGGATGCTCGCCGAGGAAGTAGTGCACGGTGCTGTTAACAGTGGCCATTTTGTCAGCGCAGGTGAGTTGATGGGAGCTTCAGAGTTGAAAGCGAACCAGAGCAAAACGGTGAAGTTATGGGTCGATGTCCACATTGAGCCCGTCTTCCTCATGATGGTGTTCATCAGGGCAGAAAGTAAAGACAACTTGCTTCTCCATCTGTCGACATTCAGGAGCATTATTATTTCGCCGCTGGGCATATAAACTATGCACTTTACTACTTGCGCAGTATGGGAAAACTACCTCCTGATGTTCTCAGCCACTTCATGAAGGGTGAACATGTCACCCGCCATATTCGTGGTATTTGGAATGGTATTTGGACCGATCAGTTCATCGAGTTAACGTTTATGAGATTTGGACACAGCAGTGGGGGGATCATTGGATCTACTCTCAAGGAGGAAGCTGTTAATGTTTGAGCTCTGAGTCGCCACTTGTGTTGCAAGATCGAAGCAAATCTGAATGAAATGGAGAAAGGGTCTGCATGCCTGAATCAAACTTGCCATAAAGAAGAAAGCCAGGCCCGTATCGAAGCGGATGCCAAAGACAGGGCTGGAATCCGCGAAAAGTTGGACTTGTGCATAGACCCACTAGTCCCTACAAATCACAATGAGAAGATAATAAATATCAACAGTGTGATTGTAGCTACCGATGACATAAATGTTCATGAAACACTCACTATTGGAGAACAGCTATTAGCAGATTTTGAGAAGAGCTGGCCTGAGAGATTTTACAGCAAAATACCGAAGGTGAAAACCATGACATCAGCTGCAAAGTCAGTGAAAGTGGCCGATTCGAAAGTTTATGATCTCAATGCTATTTATTCGCGTGTTATAGCTTTGTTGTGTAGCAGCCTCGACATTGATATGAATGATGTCATTGCTCAGGAGCTTGCGGCCGTACCGACTTCAATGTTCATAGAAGAGAGAATGCAGTTAGCAAAAGGCAAGTCAATCCTGAAGAGGTCACTCCAAGTAGAAATGTCTCCCAGACATTCCGACAGCGCTAATGTGACAGTCATTGATGGATCAGCCCTTCTGTGGACAATACATTGGCCAAAAGATGGGACAGTTGCAGATTATCTTGAAAATCTGAAGAAACGTATCACCTCCTACCAGGAGACGGGCAATGTTCACCTGATTTTTGACAGGTACCATGATTTCAGCATTAAGTCCTTGACAAGGGACGTCAGGGAAACTGGTGCCAGTCGAATCTATCAATTGAATTTGAATACAAAACTGCCGGCTCAGAACGTTGTCCTCACAGTCGTGAAAAACAAGAAGCAACTTATCCGAATAATCAGTGTGGAACTTGTCCG
Organism: Pictodentalium vernedei; assembly: GCA_031216915.1. Taxonomy (NCBI): domain Eukaryota; kingdom Metazoa; phylum Mollusca; class Scaphopoda; order Dentaliida; family Dentaliidae; genus Pictodentalium; species Pictodentalium vernedei. The sequence continues at coordinate 44,908,276 of CM062288.1, forward strand.
AGACAGGTTATTCCATATCCGGAGTACAAGGAAGCACAAACTTGCCATCACTGGAGAGGATTCCCACCCTGTGCAAATAGCGAATGAAAACATATGTTTCAGATATGACCTTGAGACTTCCCACGAAGAAGCTGACATCATCATTGTTCAACAAGTCTTGGAATGTGCGAGTGAAACACAAAGTATCTCAGTGATATCAGACGACACTGCACTGCAAAAAATATAGGTTCTCTTTAGAACCAAAACTGGTTCTAATCTTGTCCCTGAGATTGAACCAGTTCTGTTTAAACAGTATTTATTTCAAATCAAATAAATTTTCCAAGATTAGCGTTCAATTTTAACAGAATATTACATGAACTGAAGAAGATTCAGCAGTAAACATGGAGCTTATTCAACGCAGTCGCCAAACATTTTGAAACAAAGGAGATATGAACAGTTGGCAAATCGAACCAGTTTTGGTTCTGTATAGAACCAAAACTGGTTCGATATGCCAACTGTTCATATCTACTTTGCTTAATAATGATTTGAGACAACCTCGTATGAGCTCTAAACTTACGGCTGAAACCCCTTCAATTTATGTTTAATTCTGTTAATATTTAATGTTAATCTTCATAAATTTATTTGCTTTGAAATAAATACTGTTTAAACAGAACTGGTTCCATCTCAGGGACAATATTAGAACCAGTTCTGGTTCTAAAGAGAGCCTATATTTTTTTCAGTGTGATGTATTCGTGCTTCTTGTCTATTACAACCAAAAGGCAAACCTCAATATACCAATACACATGGAATCACCCATTAAGGAACGCACAGTCGTTGACATCAAGTTGACAGCGGCGAAGACTTCTCTCTGCTCATGCACTCTCCGGGTGTGACACAGTTGCGTGTTATTTTGGTGTTGGAAAGGGTTCGGTGATCAAAACACTCGAATCAGGGTGTGGGTTGTCTGCTTTGGGAGATTTACATTCACCTTTCATTGAAGTTATGCGACAGGCAACTGCATTTGTCTGTACATGTTAAGGCATGAAGAAAAGCAGAAATGTGTCGGAGGCGCGGCTTCATGTTTGGATAAAAAAATGGCAAGGGTCATACGTAATCTCCCAAGTTATGTGCCTTACCACCGACAACAGAAGCATTCACAGAAAACGTTAAGCGAGCTCATTATCAAGCATTCCTGTGGCTGACCTTGAGGAACAGGGGCTCGCCTGCTCTAAACGTTGAGGATTTTGGTTGGAAAAAAAGACTTGGGCAATAGATCGCTTATCCCAGCCACCATTCCCGAAGGAGTCAAATTGGCAGCTGATTATATCCTCAAAATGATCAGACGTGGTTGCAAAAGTGAAACTCCATGCCGATCTGGGAGGTGCAGTTGCCAGGTCAATGGTCTACCTTGCCATATATTCTGTTCTTGTTATCCTGTTGGTTGCTCGCGCGGATGAAAGTCCAAGGACTGATAAATATGATTGTATAGGAATAATAGTTACTCGGTTTGTCATTTCTGTCTAATCTTTCTTCCAGATAGATGAACATTTTGTGTTATTTTGTTATTTTTTCTTGAGTTTTGCCAAAACACATACCTGCTGTTTTTATCAGCAAACAACACGAGAATCAGCTGGTGTAGGGTTTCGTGTCGATTGATTGATTGACTTGACTTGACTTGACTTGACTTGGCTTGGCTTGGCTTGGATTGGATTGGCTTGGCTTGGCTTGGCTTGGCTTGGTTTGGCTTGGCTTGGCTTGGCTTGACTTGATGACTGATTGATTGATTGATTGATTGATTGATTGATTGATTGATTGATTGTGATGGATGGATGGATGGATGGATGGATGGATGGATGGATGGATGGATGGATGGATGGATTGATTGATTGATTGATTGATTGATTGATTGATTGATTGATTGATTGATTGATTGATTGATTGATTGATTGATTGATTGATTGATTGATTGATTGGAGTTTGGCGTCGCGCTCAGCAATGTTCCAGCTATATCACGACGCTGCCATTTTATTTGAGGAGTCACTGATATCTGTCGAAACCCCCGGCCTCCGGCAGGTAAGTGGCAAGCTCCCCACTTGAGTTCGAGGTGAAAAATCCAAAAATTGTACAAAAGGCAAGGGAATGTGATTGTCATCCAAATTCAGCGAGAATAAGGTCTATATCAATGCATGTGTGTCTCGTCATTTATTTGCCCATGGAGAAAATGCAATATTACACTTTTAGGAGGGGGTGATCTTAAAAAGGAGCCAATATCTCAAGTTGTCCAATGGATAGGGCCAGTCACCCCTTGATTCTTGAACGTCTGACACTCACCTACTCAGATCAGGAGAGGAAAAAACTTTAACCGGCAAAACCAGGTTCGACCCACGGCTGTTGGACTAACTGGCATGGAAGATGCGACTAGAGTTCAAAGGGTTAAAATGCATATCCTCAAGCTACAGTTATCTGGTGATCGGAATTCCACTCTATAATACTGATATTATCTGTTGGGCAATTTCATATATTCGCTGGACAAGAGTTCGGTGCATACCATGCAATATTTGGGGCAAATTACGGCCATGAGAGAGAGCGCGCGCGCTAGTGAGGAGGAGGCACACCTCGTCCCTTTTTCCCCCAGAAGTGTCCTAGTAGAAAATACTTTAATTTGCGAGAACTGTAAGCTATCGAGTATTCGTTTCCAATATATTTTACGTTTGTCGTTACCAATAGGGTAGGATCTGGGGGTATCAGCTTTATTGACTGGGGTTGGTTATTAATCACCAATGAAAGACGACCCTATACAATCGGCGGGTGAGTTCTAAATCTTCAGATAATATAATATGTCACATTAATTATAATGTATAATATGTTGTAAACTCCCGGTCTTAAGATGTTGAGTGCTGGAAGCCAATATTTTGACTTTACCTTTAAAGTTCAGGTAAGGCCTTCTGCAACCCAAAGACTTCAAACACGGTGGGTGTCCTTCATTTTATTTTTGAATCGCAATTATTTAGTCTGCTTATATTTTCCTAGTTACAGTTTATGACAGAGTGCCTTTAGGCACTCTCCCATAAACTGTAACAAGGCAAAGATAGATTTTAATAAATTTTCACTCTACCAGCCAACTCTTACCCAGCCAAGTACCTTTTTGGATACCCCGTGTTCTTTGTCTTCTGCTGTTTTTGGCGCCCTTGGAGGTGGCTCAGGCCGTTGAAAGTGTTGCAATGCCCCGATAAAACAAAACAAATAAATTTTAAATAGTATTTCTAATCCAACTTAAGAACGTTATAGTGAAGATCACCTTAGAAACCCCTGTGCGTCAAAATGACGGATCTGTCATATCAAGACCACATCAGAAGTAATTATGGGTCGACAATATCGAAGTGGATCGAAGTTACTGTGGGTCGAAGTTACCAATTCGAATTGTCGGTGAAGTTACTTTGGGCCGACGCTACTGTGAGTTGCGATTATTGGCAGTCTCCTTCTATCATCAAGCAAGCCTAGAAATAAGCAATCTGCCATTTGCTGAATGAGGTCCTACCCGGCGGTCCGTGAGCTAGAAATTCGCTTGTAATTCTGTCGATTTATTTATTTATTGGGGTTTAGCGACACTTTAGATAGCTAGGATCACCTCAGGTCGGCTAGTTTTACGGGTAACGGAAGCCGGTGTATCAGAAGATAACCACCTATCAGAGGCGAGTGACTGACATACTTCCCAACGTGCTAACTCCGCAAGCTCAGGGTTAACATTGACTGAGGGTAATACATCATCGACGGTGCAGTTCGGCTTAGTACACATCGTCACCGTACCCCACGTAGGCAATCGAGATTAAGTACCTTGTCCAATGAGACAACGAAGTTACCCCTGATCAGGACCGAACAGTGGACCCCTCGATTTGAAGTCCCATACTCTAACCATTGAGTCAAGGCCCTCCAAGTTCTGTTGATTCAGCCTACAATAGAAAAGCCATTCTAACGTGTTCTGGTATTAATCTGCTCCCAGTCTCAGAGAGACGTATAATTATAAAAACAGTGGAGTGATATTGGAGGCCCTTAGGCCATATACTTTAATTATTCAGTACTTTATAACGTTATATTCTGGTACACTGACAGGGTGCATTCAATTCAGTATTAGCTTAACCCTTTACCCAACGTAACGAGCAAAACCGGCCAGCGCTATTCTCAAAAATCGCCAATTAATTTTCAAAATATTTTCATTTTTTGTCTCAAAAACATAGGTTACGACCCCCTCGTTGGAACGAGCTCGTCGAGCTCGTTCCAACGAGGGGTCATAACCTATGTTTTTGGGACAAAAAATGAAAAAAATTAGTTATTCAAGAATTTTTTTGCAAGTGTCGTCTGCTTTTCAGGTTAGGTAAAGAGTTAAGGAATTCCAGCGATGGATACAGTATGTCCGTCGTGGACTGGTCACTTTCCACGAGTGGAAAATATTTCCGCGGACGCAATAATATTCGATTTCAAACCCTAATTATAGGAGCAGTGGTCAAAATTTTAATTTCTGAAGCACCGGGTTCAATTCGGTGGTTCATTAATTACAATTTTCCTGATGGTAATTTTTATTCGTCCATTCGTTCGTTTCATTGTTCATTAGATGGTCAGCACCTGAACCGAGAAGGAGTCATGTTGGTATTGGTTGGTTTCGGATACTGTTTGTAACAACTTGTACAGAATGCATCCACATATTTAAATGAATCAAAATTAAAATTGTTTCGTCATTTGAACTACTGTCTCATGTTGTCATGTGCACGTACACAACCTCGTAACTGGTTTCAGAGAATATCGCCCCGATTCTTTGTGCAAGCTGGTATAGAATCACCCAACCTCAATTCTTCAACTACAACGTTGTTTTGAGACCCTTGATAGTGATTTTTCCCACAATTTTGGAGTTGTTGGAGCCTCCTAAAACCATGCAGTTCTTGGGGCCCTTTGGAGACGCCCTAACCTCGCTGTATGAGCGTTAGGCCACTGTATTTATTTAATTATTTATTGGTGTTTAAGGTCACATATTTTTGTACAATGGCTAATCATGACCACAACATGAGTATCAATACAAAACCGGGGTGTATGAGCGTTAATAAGCCATGCTGCCCGTTTTAGAGAGGATTTGCACCTCCCAAGCATTGGTGACTGGGTCCTATTTTACAAGTAAAACAGGGCCTGTTTACCGCAGTGAACAGACACTGCTTCATTTCCCGAGGTTCCCGCGGGGATAGGCCACTGTATAAAAATTCCCTAAAAACATGTTTAATAAAATAATATTGGTTATAATTCAGGCAGGGCAATCTTTAAAATGCAGGAGGGCTAAAAATCGCTCTCCTCACACGTCCGATTGGAGCAATTAGCTTTCCTCGAGCTTACAAACGCTAAAAGTGGCAAAATGAAGTTGTATTCTTAATGAATTATGCGCTGCCAACCAGGTAGTCTCTGTGAGACGGCTACACTGTCCCTCTCACACCTCCAAGCCTTGGTAAGGCCCGGAGGTGTGGGAGAGGCAGTGTGGCCATATTGCAGAGACCACTAACACAGCAGATATCTGAAAACTTGTGGGTTTTAGGAATAGGCTGTTGTTGTTGTTGTAATCATTATTTTCTAAGGCTAGGTGGGCTATTTTTCGCCCTCCTCAGTTTTTGTACACGCTAAAAACTAAAGTGTTAAAAACTACACTTGAAGTGCTGTATTTAACACTTACTAAGTGCTGAACTAGCACTTTGTTCAAGTGTAGATATCCCAGAACTTGACAGGTGTTACAATAATACCACTTGACAAGTGTAATGTCGCGACACTTAAAAGGGGACAACGCAGATGACGCGGATCAGGCTCGAACTCTCGACCCTGATCCGCGTCATCTGCGTTGTGTCCTTTTAATCATGTACCCACCAAGCGCAAATCAAATTATGGACGATTCTGGAAAAACCATCAATGCTGGACACATGGGAAGTGCCAGCCATTCAAGTTTCAGATGTCTGACGATTGTAATGTCTAAGTGCTTAAAGCATTGCACTTTGAGAGTTAAAATCAAACCCTAAGAGTTAGAATGGGTTTAACACCTTGAAAGTGTCAGTTTTAACACTTTAGTTTTTAGTGTGTAAGGCGAGCAGTAGGCGGGCGAATAAATCGCTCTCCTGAAAATGCCAGGCCTGGTTATTAATTAGCTAAAATCGGTTATTTTGTTAATAGTTTATCCCTGGAGGGGACGTTATCAGTCTGTCGACTGTCAAGTTCTAAAAAGATTCAGTTACTTACGATGTTTAAAGTGATGGAAATGGTTCGCCGCGATTACGTCTTCTGCTTTCCTATGACGATCGATTCCCTGTCGATGTATCATCTGATGTCCTCACAGAAAGCGGTATGCTTCGGAGGATAATAAAGCAACGTGTTACGTTCGATTCACATAGAACTGAGCACTGTCACACATGTTTGGGAGTCGTATCCTCTCCATAAAGAAGGCATGGAACACTCCAAGAATGTTTTGATATTTAGAATTTGCAACATTGGTGTTACATAGTATTGACATAAAGTCTTTAATTCCGTAAGGTCTTGTATTATATCAGGGTAATAAATTTGGACACAAACAGGTGATGGCACTCACGAACCCCTTCTCTATAACGATTGCATAATTTTTAAGTTATATTTCTTGAAGTAATGGATATTTTGAAAACTAATTTGTGCAATAAAATATCACTTACCTCGTTGAGTGAATGTTAGATTACAATCTTATACAAGGTAATTAGTGTCTAACCATTGATGAAAGTATTCTGTCAACATGCTTCACATCTCTCTGTAATGATATGTATATTCATTATACTCCCCACAGGTTAATGATGAATAACCGTGTTTGCCTATTAACCCTTTACCTAACATGAAAAGCAGACGACACTTGCAAAAAAAATTCTTGAATAACTAATTTTTTAAATTTTTTGTCTCAAAAACATAGGTTATGACCCCTCATTGGAACGAGCTCGACGAGCTCGTTCCAATGAGGGGTCATAACCTATGTTTTTGAGACAAAAAATGAAAAAATAATGAGAATTCATTGGCGATTTTTAAGAATAGCGCTGGCCGGTTTTCGCCGTTACGTTGGGTAAAGGGTTAACCCTTTACCTTACAAGACAAGAAAACGACAACTGTGAACAAAATTACTAAACATTTTTTTTTTGGGGGGGGGGGGGGCTGCATTGGATCCTTGGGCAAGGCATTTCATCCCGATTGCTCAGAAGGAGGGGGCACGGTTGAGCCTTGTATTAGGGCGTAATGAGCGTCGGTAGTGTACCTGTCTTCAAACAATGCTAACCCTGTCGTGTGGAGTTAGTACGTTGGGGAGACAGTTGCTCGTCGTTGCTTGGTGGTTCTCTTCGGGTACTCCGGCTTCCTCCACCTGTAAAACTGTCCGGGAAGAGGTGGCCCTGCTTGTGTGGAGTTAGTACGTTGTGGAGTCTGACAGTTGCTCGCCATTGCTCGGTGGTTCTCTTCGGGTACTCCGCCTTCCTCCACCAGTAAAACTGCCGAGTACGAAAGGAAAAAAGTGCCCAAAATGTCGTTATACTCCAATAAATAAATAAATAAATAATTTTTTTTTTCATTTTTTGCGACTAAAACATAGCTCATGACCATTATTGGAACGAGCTCGTTCAGCTATTTCCAATGAGGGTTCATAAGCTATGTTTTTGATGCAATAAAAAGAAAAAAAATGATTAGAATAGAATGGCAATTTTTGTAAATAGCGCTGGCCGGTTATCTGCGTTACGTTGGGTTAAGAGTTAACGCACCTACGATTCGACAAAAATAGTAAAAAAAAACATTCACGAGTTAGTTACAGAGGCGTAACTATTCGGGAGGGGTGTAGGAGGTGATTCCTCAATAATTTTCCAGTCGGGACATTTTCGTCTGGTTTGGAGTCGTAGATTTTGATTCGTTCTTGATGATAATCATTCTCTTTATTACATGACTTTGTAATTTAATCGCTAAATATCACTACTGTTTGACGATCTTTCCCTGGTTCCCGGAAAATCCACAGTGTGGCATCCAATTCAGTATCACTATACACTGCAAAAAATATAGGTTCTCTTTAGAACCAAAACTGGTTCTAATCTTGTCCCTGAGATGGAACCAGTTCTGTTTAACCCATTACCTAACGTAACGGCCAAAACCGGCCAGCGCTATTCACAAAAATCGCCAATTAATTTTCATTATTTTTTTTCATTTTTTGTCTCAAAAACATAGGTTATGACCCCTCTTTGGAACGAGCTCGACGAGCTCGTTCCAAAGAGGGGTCATAACCTATGTTTTTGAGACAAAAAATTTAAAAAATTAATTATTCAAGAATTTTGTTTGCAAGTGTCGTCTGCTTTTCATGTAAGGTAAAGGGTTAAACAGTATTTATTTCAAATCAAATAAATTTACAAAGATTAGCATTCAATTTTAACAGAATATTATATGAACTGAAGTAGATTCATCAGTAAACTTGGAGCTTATTCAACGCAGTCGCCAAACATTTTGAAACAAAGGAGATATGACCAGTTGGCATATCGAACCAGTTTTGGTTCTGTATAGAACCAAAACTGGTTCGATATGCCAACTGTTCATATCTCCTTTGCTTAATAATGATTTGAGACAACCTCGTATAAGCTCTAAACGTACGGCTGAAACCCCATCAATTTATGTTTAATTCTGTTAATATTTAATGTTAATCTTTATAAATTTATTTGATTTGAAATAAATCCTGTTCAAACAGAACTGGTTCCATCTCAGGGACAAGATTAGAACCAGTTTTGGTTCTAAAGAGAACCTATATTTTTTGCAGTGTAGTATGACGGACCATTTACGGGTGAGTTTTTATCGTATTCATCATGATATTTTTTATCGTATTCATGTGCATCGGGGGATTCCCCGGAAGTGTGCACCTGTTACAGAAATAAGTGTAAACAAAATAGTGTTTTTTTACTTCAATCCAATTTACCAGAAAGGGTAGAGGAATTGTTAATGTTTGCGTTGGCATGTGATGTTGAACTATAAGTTATATAATAAACCTTTTATCGCTACAGTGAGGTGATCTGGGTCGCCGTATATCACGTCTCGTTGAGGATATACCTCGTGCCTGCGGCAGCTCGTTTGATCCGTCGATCTGATCTTCTCAACTCGACGTGATACACGACGACCCTGATCATTTCACTATAGCGATAATATGTATTTCTTACGGGTCCAGATTTGCTTCTTGGACTTATATCACACACGCAGTCGATCTCGTGTCTCATCCAAGTCGAGGTCTGTGGCTTAATGGGGATGTTCGGGTCGCAGCATGACCAATTTGAGTCTGGTACTGCATCCGCGAATACATCTATTTATCCACAAACAAATTTTCTGACTTTTTTTTTAAATATAATCCCCATTGAAAAATATTCCAACTGCATCATCAAGGCTTATTTCTTCAGTTGGGAACTGAGCCATGATAGTCAGGACAGGTTTTGTTTGTTTATGGGAGGTTAACGACACTTTCAACATCCGGACGATTATGATATATTTTGTGAAGTTTATGAGAAATCATGGTTCACATCTCCATGTTCTTTCGCCATTCAAATTAATAAAATATAGTATACTGAGCAGGGGAAATTGATGGATGAAATTGAAATGTTTTGAGTGATATTAATGTTCATGTTAAATGCATATTTTCGCATACTGTTTTATAGAGGATATTTTATACTGATAAATAAATGTTAAATTTTAACCCTTTACCTAACATGAAAAGCAGACGACACTTGCAAAAAAAATTCTTGAATAACTAATTTTTTTCATTTTTTGTCTCAAAAACATAGGTTATGACCCCTCGTTGGAACGAGCTCGACGAGCTCGTTCCAACGAGGGGTCATAACCTATGTTTTTGAGACAAAAAATGAAAATATTTTGAAAATTAATTGACGATTTTTGAGAATAGCGCTGGCCGGTTTTGGCCGTTACGTTGGGTAAAGGGTTAAATGTTATAGAGCGGACAGCAGATGGCCCAGGATCGATCAGGTCAGGATCGAACTGTCGACTTTTCGTTCTGAATTTCAACGCGCCAATCAAACAGACGCCGCGCTACCGATGATAGAGAAGTGCTCAGTCCACTTTGTTAAATTCCAAAATGACCTATTTAGCTCGCTCTTGAGTTTTCATGCAGCTTCTATAAGACTGACATTGCGCCTGGTTGCAGATTCACACTGCATAATAGCACTGTAATTTCGAATTACAAAAGCTGACAAGAATTTCGAGTCGCGATCCAATTGAAATTCACAGTCGGGTTTCCTGTCCACAACATTTTATCATTACTTGTCGGAAACATTGAATATCGGATGCTCTTTTAGTTTGTTTTTCTTCATTTCGCAATATTTTATTTAGGAAATTTCGAATCACTGGTGTCGCGACCACAGACTAAAAAAAGATCTATTTTGCCCTCGCTGTACTAATAATAATACTATACGGTGTTTACTACTGAAGCATGCCCGGATAACGGGAACGTGAAAGCCGTTACTCATTCCCAGTTCCTTATTCGACATTCGTTATCAACCGATGAGATCGGTTGATAACGAGTGTCGAATAAAGAACTGGTAATAAATAACAGTTGTCACATCCTTCCCGATAACAATATGAGGAGTCTAACGGAATTAATACCCTTGATAATAAAAACAATAATAATTCTTCGGTCTTCCGCTGATTTCTCGCGTTCTTCTAACGAGGCGTCCTACATCAACCCTTCCCCGCGGGGTTATCCCTCCTCAATGTCACTCCAAGTCTCCTAGAGTTCAGCAAAATCTGTTTCATAATTGGTATCACGGAACCAAATATTGAAATTAGAGTGAACCGCCTTAAAATGTTCCACTCGGAAATGATGTAATCTCTAAAAATAAACAGCCTTGGGAAAATCCATTGTTTCAATAAAAGTTTGAAACATTCTATTGACATCTTGCATTATTGCTGAACATTCCTGATAAAAAAGAGGGTGATTTGATGACTTTTGGACCTACAAAATACAATTTACTTTTCGTGTGTTTTTGTAGGGAATTCCCTGAAATATATGTGCACGTGACTAGTACTTCCCTTTGTGTCAGTTTTTCTCTCTTATTTGTTGCATGACCCCCTGTTTTCAGATCAGAAAAAGTTGTCTGAAGGGCTATACTTGACAGAGATATTTGAATGCCAAAATTAAAGTGATGCGATCATATTTTTTCCGCCTGAACGTTATAATGGTCGCCTATGGGGAAATATTTAGTTCTGTGATACCAATTTCCATCATGGGAGCTTCCTCGATCTCTTGCCATAACATTGACCCTTTCCCTCATTGCATTCCCCACCCACTTATCTCTCATGTGTGCATCCCATTTTTCATTCATTTCTCCTTAAGGAATCTTGTTCGATTAGGTAAATATTTGGTGCAGTCTGCAGGGAAATGTTCCAGGGTTTCTAAAGTTGCACATTTAGTACGCTTTTTGTTCAACTTTCCCGATTCTCCCCCTCATTTATTTATTTATTTATTTATTTATTTATTTATTTATTTATTTATTTATTTATTTATTTATTTATTTATTTATTTAAGGTCACATACTTATGCAGAATGGCTAACCGTGACAGTGACAGTTTTACGGGTAGAGGAAGCTGGAGTACCCGGAGAGAACCACCGAGCATCGACGAGCAGTTGTCAGCTCCTCAACATTCTAACTCTGTTCAAGCTCCACTCAAGCAGGGTTACAGCGACTAAAGACATGTGCACCATCGACGTGCAGTACGCCTAAGTACACGGCGTCACCGTGCCCCCGTGTAGGCAACCGGGATAAAGTGCGTTGCCCAAGGACACGCCGCGGGTCGTCCCGGACAGGATCGAACTCGGGATCTACCATAGAAGTCCAACAGTCTACCACTGAGCCACCGCGCTCCATTCTCCCCGTCAACTCCATTGAATTGAACCTCACCTTGAAGAACAATGACTCCCCCAAACGATCCAGGTACTTTTAGGTACTCCTCAAAAGCTGGCGAGTCATTTTATGTAACCCGGTTCTTACTCCAGCTCGCCAATTTCTATTGAAACCTTCGAGTATCATTCTCTTGATAAAGCTACTCCCCTGCTTCAGTCCCACTTCTGGAGCTTCGTTCTCAGCAGAGCAATTCTCCACAAACTCACTCGCCTGTCTTACCCATCCTGTCGGAATGTTAAAAATCCATGCATGATGTACGGTCAAGAGCAGGCCTATTTTACACCACCTGCAGTTGGCCAAGGCTTATACTTCATCTAATTTTGGGAGAATCCATTTGGATTCTCCGGAAAATGGTAGCGAGAATCGATACCTGCTGTAAATGTCCCAGAGTTCAATAAGGGCACCATGGTTGAACCCTGGTGTAATTTGATAACACATGTTAGCCCTTTATTTTACACAGTTTTTCAAGTTAAAAAAACATAAACTGAATTTGATAATATTTTAAAAAATAAACAGTATTTACCAATAAAATCTTACAAATATGGATGTCATTGGAACCGACTCATTGAGCCGGTTCCAATGACAGCCATATTTGTAATATTTTATTGAAAAAGTGTCTGGATATTCCAGGTCATGTTAGCCTTATATTGGTTAATTTGCAGCGGCTATGTTAGGTAAAGGGTTAAATTGACTCCATTGTTTTCACGCGAATTCTAGCAGAGATGCAACGAGAATCAACATGGAGTCACACTGGGTTTTGTTGCGTGAATTTTTGTGTAAATTGATTCTCGGATTCTCGTCAAAATATATGCCCTGTTTGGAAGGTTTGCCGGGTAATTCGGATAAAATATTTGTGTCTATGTGAAGAGAGAATTATCAGAAGAACAGGTAAAGTGTTTTTCCATCAACAAATAATCCCAAAAATACGGATATAATTAAATCTTTTTTCTCTTCATGCATTTTCCGGCAAAATGATTGGCTAAAGTATTTCTTTTTTTTCTTTTTATAACATAATGAAGCGAAAAAACGCATTTAGGCCCGCCCTAACCCACGCCCCAATATCTGTTTTAAAAATTGCGTTGCACAGTGTGAATGGAAAGAAACCCCTGTACGCACATGTTGTTTCAACATGAAAAGTAATTAATACTTATCTCATCATATTAAAATGGCTTTCAAAATAAAATTTAATAAACAATGAAATCCTTATCATGCTTTTTATTCCATGCTCTGAATGACAGCATCTCCCGTCAAGTTGAAAGAGAGATTATTATTTCAACTCCGCAAAGTAGAGAGTGTTTAAATTTATTGCCCCTCAAGTTTAATTATAAGAAATGATCGTTTGTTTCTGTGTATTTCTTGAGTTATGAACCCCAAAAAACAAAGGCCAAACATAGTTTAAATGGGCGTAGAAATAGACAGACTCAATCGATCATTCCTTATAACAACTACTGGAAAGTTTCAGCATACACGCTAAAAACTAAAGTGTTAAAAACTACACTTGAAGTGCTGTATTTAACACTTACTAAGTGCTGAACTAGCACTTTGGTCAAGTGTAGATACCCCAGAACTTGACAGGTGTTACAATAATACCACTCGACAAGTGTAATGTCGCGACACTTAAAAGGAAACAACGCAGATGACGCGGATCAGGCTCGAACTCTCGAGCCTGATCCGCGTCATCTGAGTTGTGTCCTTTTAATTATGTACCCACCAAGCGCAAATCGAATTATGGACGATTCTGGAAGAACCACCAATGCTAGACACATGGGAAATGCCATCCATTCAAGTTTCAGATGTCTGACGATTGTAATGTCTAAGTGCTTAAAGCATTGTACTTTGAGTGTTAAAATCAAACCCTAAGAGTTAGAATGGGTTTAACACCTTGAAAGTGTCAGTTTTAACACTTTGGTTTTTAGTGTGTATGGACCTCCAGAATGAACCGGTGGGTCTGTTGACTGAAATATTGCATAGGCTATGCATTTTTTTTTTTTTTTTTGAAAAGGTACCTTGATAGATGGGAGTAGCTGACAACTAACAATGAACTTGAAATTGCACGTTTGTTTACAGTGGCATAGAATACTTTATTGCACTATCAATATACATGATCTGGTATGGCACAGATG